>VYZT01054103.1:0-51200 GCA_013400735.1 Pomatostomus ruficeps
GGACGGGCCCTGCGAGCCGGGCACGGCGCCCCGGGGGGCGTGCTGGGACTGGAGGGGCCGCGTTTGGGGTCGGTGCTGCGTTTGGGGCCGGGGCCGCATTTGGGGTCGGTCCCGCGTTTGGGGTCGGTGCCGCCTTTGGGGTCGGTGCCGCCTTTGGGGTCGGTCCCGCGTTTGGGGCCGGGGCCGCATTTGGGGTCGGTCCCGCGTTTGGGGTCGGTGCCGCCTTTGGGGTCGGTGCCGTGTTTGGGGTCGGTGCCGTGTTTGGGGCCGGTGCCGCGTTTGGGGCCGGTGCCGCGTTTGGGGCCGGTGCCGCGTTTGGGGTCGGTCCCGCGTTTGGGGTCGGTCCCCCGGGGCTGCGCCGCGCCGCTCCCGGGGACCGGAGCTCGGCAGTTCCCCCGCTCACGGGCGCAGCGTCCCGGCCCCGGGTCCCCGGGGGAAGTTTCCCCCTCCCCTGGGAGATCCGAGTTTCCCTTAGGGATGCGCTTCGAAGCACTTTAAAAGGTGGATAAAATAAATTAGATAATTAGGTACATTTGGACGTGTGGGAATACCGAGAGGGATTTGTTTGCTGGCAAGCCTTTGCAATGATGATTATTAAATGTCTCTCCGTTCTCGTTTCCCCAGCCCCTTCCCAGGAGCCCAGCATGGAGGAATTTACGGACGCGAGGCCCCCGGAGGAGCTACTGAACCACCTGAAGCTGGAGGAGCCCGCGGCTCCCGAGAGCGGCCCCGGCAGTGCCCGGCAGCCCCGGACGGCTGGAGGCAGCTATGCCCCGTGCCCGGACCCCGCTGAGGAGCCTTTCCATGACTGCCACGACTCCTTTGAGGCCCAGAGCCCTGTGCTGGATGCCGAGGGGAGTGCTGAGGACGAGGGGAGCAGCTCGAGGAAGCAGACAGAACTAGACGAAGAATCCTTGCTGGAACTGGAGAGAGACCTGCCCGAGGAGGAGAAACAGGTAATGGGGGGTGACACGGTCTGTGTGCAGCCAGGGCTCTGCTGGGCTGCGCTGACACCCAGAGGCACCTTGAACCCCTCCTGTGGCTGGTTTGCTGCTCTGAATCCCCTCTTTCAATAACGAATGTTCGTGGCTTTGCTCGCTGCTCTCAGTCCTGACGTCCCAGTGCCGCCTCTGCGTGCCCTGAGCAGAGCGAGGTGCCTGTGGCTCAGACTCCAGGGACAGAGCTCTCCCTGCTCCCCGTTGTTCACTGTCTGTGATCCCCTGGGTGCTCCAGAGCTCAGAGCAGATTCCAGGATGGTTCTCCTGAAAGGTTGGTTGGGTCATCCAGACAGTTCAGTTAAATTGGAATAAATCCCTGTAGATTATTGGGGCTTCAATCAAACAAAGCACATTAAATGTTAGGGATCGTTTGCTTTCAGTGCTGTCGCGTTGGGCAAGCTCATCCTGCAGCAGGGAGGAGGAAAATGCAGTTTTTCATCTGTAAAAAAGATCTTTGTGTTAATATAGAAGTTCTTGGGGTGGAAAAGCAATATTGGGAAAGGACAACGTGGGATTCCATGAGTAGGAATGAGACTGAAAGTGATTCTGGTCCCTGCTGGGAATCCCTCTGGGTCTCTCTCTGCCGCAGTTTTGCCTCTCAGTGGGCAGAGTGATGCTGCCAGTTGTAATTTAGGAATGAAAAATAGGGGTGGGAATGTCAGGAGGTTTCCTGGTGCATCCTTCGGAGGTTTTTAGTCTGGCACAGCCCCTCTGGCTCCCTCTGCTGCTGTTTAATTACACTGGAAACTTCTGTCCTGGATTTAATTAGAATTTCTTGGGGGTCTCCCCTGGACTCCCTCTGAGAAGTCAATGTGTTGTTGTTGTTGTTCTCGGAGGGAGTTTGCTTGATTTGGGTTTTTTTGCCCAAAACAGGGGCATTCTCCAGCTGCGTCTCTCAGGTGCTGAGCAGAGGGCAAAAATCACCTTCCCTGACCTCCTCACACACAAAATCCTCTCGGAGCCCTTGGGTTTTTTCCAGTCTGAGCGAGCAGTCCCGTGTTTCTCCGTGTGTTTATTCCTGCACAAGAGCAGCACTGTCATCGTGAGTCACGCCGGGGCTGCAGCGCCAGCCTGGGACCGGAGAGTGACAGAGAAACTGCTCAGAACGGGGGGAAATGTTCTGGAGCTGAGCTCTGAAAAGAGCAGCGAGGCTGGCAGGGACCGGGTTCGCTTTCGGGCTGTTCTTGCTCGGGGTGTATTTTTAGATCATCGTCTCGTTTTGCACATGGATCTTTGCCTGCTGTCAAATGACCAAAATAATCGGGAACGTTGGATCTTGGCGCTGGGCTCTGTGCAGCTCCGCTGACAGGGGCCCTGGGAGTGCAGAACAACAACTGCTCCAGACAGGGAGGATTTCCCGGAGAAGGGCTGGGGGCAGCTGCGGCTCTGCTCCTCCTGCAGGATCATTTCCAGGGTGCTGAGCAATCCTGCCCTTCGGAGGGGTTGTGATTTCATCACCCAAACCGAGCGGTTCTGTCCCTCCACGAGTACGGGCTCAGCAGTTCCTGATGTTCCACGGAGGGATTTCAGATCGTTGCAGGCTTTCAGATGTAGGTTTTTGTCTCTAGCAAAACATTGCTGATGTCTCACAGAAGCAGAGCTGCAGAACTGAGTGCAGAGCAGGATCAGGAGCTCGGGCACTTCCAGAGCCACTGGAGCAGCCCTGATCTCACCTGGACAGGTCATTCCTCAATTGCTGCTCCAACTCCCCTCTTGTACCTGCTGCTGATGGCCACAGATTTATTTTCTAAAAGTGAAATATTCCGAATATTCTGATGATAAAAGATTCTGTTAAATGCTGCAGCTTTTAAGAAAAACTCCTGCAGTCCCAGCCTGGAAACAGCGCTGTGCATTCATTTACTCAGAGCTTTGCAAACACTTCCAATGACTCAGAAGGGGTTTTTTGTGGTTTTTGTTTTTTTTTTTTTTTTTTTTTAGAAGGGCAACGTGATTTTTATTTGTTTTTTATTGCAGCTGCAGCAGATGAGACAGAAATACTCAGAAGTGGGTTTTGGCTGCTGAGGTCAGCTCTCAGCAGGCCGTGCTGGGCGGTTGTGAGCCCCTGGTGCCCTGTGCTGGCACAGCTCAGTGTCGGTGTGGACAGGCGTTCCCAGGGAAATGGGGCTGGATTTCAGATCCAGGGCAGTGCTGGGAAAAGCAGACATCAGTCAGCAGCCTGGATTTGATTCACCTGCTCGTCTAAATAACAAAACCTCCCCAGGGACGGGTGCTGCAGCAGCAGCCATGAACTGTGGGCTCAGGGCAGCAGGAGAGCTGCGTGTGAGCCCTGCTCCTGTCAGGTTTGTGGGGCTGCACCTTCACAGGTTGGGGTTTTGCAACCCAAGCCCATTGTCAGGTTTGTGGGGCTGCACCTTCACAGTTTGGGGTTTTTGTAACCCAAGCCCATTGTCAGGTTTGTGGGGTTAATCCCTTCACATTTTGGGGTTCTTGTAACCCAGGCCCATTGTCAGGTTTGTGGGGTTAATCCCTTCACATTTTGGGGTTCTTGTAACCCAAGCCCATTGTCAGGTTTGTGGGGTTAATCCCTTCACATTTTGGGGTTCTTGTAACCCAAGCCCATTGTCAGGTTTGTGGGGTTAATCCCTTCACATTTTGGGGTTCTTGTAACCCAAGCCCATTGTCAGGTTTGTGGGGTTAATCCCTTTGCATTTTGGGGTTTTTGTAACCCAGGCCCATTGTCGTGTCCCACGGCTGTCAGAGATGGGCTCTGTGGGGTGATGCTCTCCAGTGAGGAGCTGCAGGAAAGTCTGATTTTTTCTGGAGGTGCAAAGGCAGATTCCGGCCCTGGCTCCGGGTATTTTGGGCAGATTCCAGCAGCTCAGAGCAGGAATACTCAGAATTTGCTGCAGAGCTTGGAGGGAAGGAGCTGGTGAGTGATGGTGTATTTTCCCTGATCACGTTTCCAGAGCCCCGTACAGTGAGATTCCTGATGTTGAGCAGCAGGAATTCCTTCCAGGCAGACAGTGGGGACACCCTCAGGAATCTTCTCTGCACAGAGAAGCAGAACAAGAACTTGCAGGGGTATTGAGACACAAACCTGTAAGAAGCGTTCTCAAAAACAGAGCCTGGCCTTGCAGCTCTGAGCTTTTCAAGGACTGACATTCACTCTTGCAGGTTTGGTTGTTGTTTCACGAGGCTGCTGCTGCCTCAGCAGAGGCGCTGAGCAGCAAATTGCTTTTGGTGCATCCCAAGCAGATTTTCCTGGCTGCCTGGCAGGGACAGCGACGGCTCTGATGCGGGGCTGCTCTGCAGGATTAATCCGAGGACACGCGGCAGCTGTTGCGGGGTCATTGTTCAGCCTGCCCAGCCCTCCTGCCAGGGACACCCTCTAATTAGGGGTTTATCAGCGCAGGGCTCACAGCCCCTCAGCTCCTCCCTCCTGCCAGATGCTGCCCTGTTCTGTGGCCTGGGAAGCTCTGATTTCGGGTCTGGAACCCCCTGTTCTGTAAGACACTGGAATAAATCTCCAATATTCCTCCTGAGCAGTTCCTTCTCTGAGTTTTCCGTGTGCTGGCTGGAACCACAGCTCCTGCTCTGCAGCACGACAAGGAAGAGGAGACTCTTGAGGAGTGTCTCGTGAGCGGCCCTGTGAGAATGTGGTGGAGCTGATTTTGACAAATAGGATTTTTGGGTGATACCTGAGATTCTTTCTGGGCTAAACAGTAAAATTCCCTTTTGTAATCCCTGTTTCCTGCAGGCTCTGGGATATGTTAGGGAACGTTGCCTTAGTGAAGACATTTCCTCTAAGCAGCTGCCCCCTCCTCACCCCTCCTTTCCTCCCCGTGCCTCTGGGTTGATCCCATTGTTTTCCATGAAGGGAAGCTCCTGTCCAGAATGGAACATCCTGTTACATTTTCTGAGCTAAAGCCCGGAGAAGAACATTTGAGAAGTACATTTGTATCTGCTGGAGTCATTGATTCCAAGAGCTGCTGAGAAGAACTTGAATAAAAGCCGGAATTATAATCTCCCTGTGTGATTTATAATTCTTTTGAGTTTTAAACAACCAAAAGTCCTTTGCTGAGTGGGAATTTAAGAGGAAGAGGGGGAAAATCTCCCTTCACCTCCCTTTGAGTGCTGCTGCTCTGAGTTTGGTGTTCAGTTCTGATTTCTCCGGCAGAGCTGCTCCTGTCACATCGAGGCCGTTCCCAGCGGTGCTGACGGATCCGCGGCCGGCTCGGCGTTCCCTGCCCGAGGCCGCTGCCCCTGAGCAGGACGGGTCAGGGCCCCGCTGTCACTGGGGAAGGGACCCCCTTGGGCTGGGTTTAACTGGAGCTCTGGGGGGCTGTGACCTCCTTCCTTCCCTGGGTCTGCAAGAGCCGCTCCCAGTCTGTGGAATTCGGTGATTTGGCTGTAAAAAGAGTGAAGTTGTTTTCCGTGGAATGCCAGGAGCAGGGACAGGCCAGCTCTGTCCCTGCCACTGCCCTGGGACCTGCCAAGTGCGGCTGTGACACTTCTCAGGATTTAAAAAGGGGTTTGGGTGACTCCAACCGTACAGTGAAACCCAAATCCTTGGATGCAGGAGAGAGCAGTAGCTTCCCAAAACTGCAGGGGGAAGCAGACAGCTGCTGAGGAACGGCTGAGCAGTGGGGTTGGGAGCTGAAAAACGCATTCCTGATCTGTCTAAATTCCTGCTGTAAATTCCTGCTCTCCGTGCCCCCTCTGAACCACAGGGATTTTAAACTCCCTGGGTTTGGTGACCCCCCCGAGGGGCTGAGAGGGGCAGGTTCAGTGTGAGCAGAGCTCCTCCAGACCCGGAGCCAGGAGCAGCTCCCAGCAAGGGGAAATCCAGGGATCAGTCCAGGCCCAGGAAGAGGCAGGGGAAGTGTGGGAAATGCCACAAACAAGGGGTGTTCAGAGATTTCACTCCCAGCACTTCCATTGGGTTCTTCATTTCCCAGGAAAACAGGGAATGGGTAGGTTGCTGTCCTCTCTAATAGCAGAGTAATGCTTTTATTATTATAAAAATTACAGTTAATATCCAAATAAAATTTATTTTTAATTATATAGTTATAAATAAATGATATAAAATTCTATTTCGTATCACGATTTTCGTGTTAACCCTGGGTGTTTTGGCAGAGCAGCTGAGGGCAGGGGCTGTGTGTGGTTTGGGTTTGTTCTTCACTGTCACGCGGCCAAGCTGTCCCTTGTCACGACTCGAGATCATCTCCAGCACCCCTGGCTTTGTCAGGCAGGGTTGGGGTAAATGCTGATTTTTTCTGAGTCTGGGATTGGAATTCGGTGTCCAAATCTAAACATTTCTAATCAGATCCTGTAGGAATCACCGCCAGTTACACGCAGTTATTTCTTCTGGACTTCAAAAAATATTTAAACCACATCAAAACCAGTGCCCGCCGTGGGATTTGTCATCTTTGCATTACTAAAATTTGCAAAAAAAAGAACCCCAAACCTTCAGATTTTGCTGCCGCTGAAAATCCTGAACTGGGGGAAGTTGTGGCTGCCGCCAGTGTATGTGGGAGCAGCCCCAGGGCACGGAGGAGGCCGGGATGGCTTCTCCAGGAGGGGTTTTCCTCAGGCACAGCATTCCAGGGGTTCAGGCTGACCTAATTCCCTGCCAGGGAGGGGAGGAAAGGAAAGGAAAGGAAAGGAAAGGAAAGGAAAGGAAAGGAAAGGAAAAGGGAAAGGAAAGGAAAGGAAAGGAAGAGGGAAAGGGAAAGGAAAGCTGGTTTGGCATTTTTCCCTGGATTTGGACAGGTTCTTGCAGCCTCCCCTGGAGCAGTCCCGCAGAAATGGGAATTCAGCCCTGGGAGTTGCCTCTCCCCTGCTCTGTGTTGGGGATTCCTGTTAAATGTCTGGCTGGAGGAATAAATAATGGATTTATCTCACACGCTGCTTTGCAGGGCAGTGCCTTTAGCGTGTGAGGGGCTCATCCATTTTTCATGCTTTTACATTTTGTGGGAAAACCAGAGGAATTGGCCTTTGTGGGTTGCTTCTTGGTCAGTCGTACCTGAAATGCAAATCCACTGATGTGCAGGAGGGACCCCACACTCTTCACCTTTTAAAGACACTTTGGGCACTCAGTTTGGAAGTGAAGCCCGTAAAACAGGGAGATGTTGGAAGTGTTGGCCAGGCTCTCACAGAAACGCAGGTTTTGAGCCATTGCTGCTTTGCAGGGAGCTGAATAAATTACGAAATCATACACAGAGCTCTGAAAAGCGCTGCTTTGTTGCTTTGTTGTTCTTCCTTTTATTCCTTTTTCAATATCAGGCTTTTTCTTCTGAAGCTTCCTTGCTGCAAATCACTTTTATATCAGCATTTAATGCATCATTGGGGTAAATATGGAATGATTTTTAATAATTTGGATAAAACGAAACAAAATATTGCTAACTCAGGTAAACTCTGCATCCAGCATCCCCTGGACTCAGGGTTTCTGCCTCAGGCCCGGTGCGAGCGTGCTGGGGTTGTGTTCATAATAAAAATCCTCTCGTTCCTGTGGAGCTGTAACTGAGCCCTGCGCGGCAGAGAATCAGCTCGTGGCACCGAAAGGCCATCTCTAAATAGGTCATGAGCAATGAAGTCAGTGGGGTTTGTGTTTCAGGCCGCCCTGCCCCTCTCCCGGGGCTGTCTGGGGAGATCTTTCCAGCCGGATCCTCCTCGCGGGCCTGCTCTGTGCTCAGACGGGGCTGCTTCGCTCAGCACCACGAAATGTTGGGATCATTTCACTCTTTGTGCACAGCAGACGATTTAAAAACGCCTTTTTGTGGGGTCCAGGCAGGGATTTCTGTCTGATCCCTGGGAAACTGAGGCGTAGCAGTGCCGTGTTCCCTGTGCTGAGCAGCAGAGTCCTGCATTACAGAGAATTTGGGATTTTCCTGCAGCCTGAAGTGTGGGATTTGCATGTTCGTGTTCAGGAAGCACCACCTGTGTCCTTTGGGGTGCTGTGGAAGGATTTGGGGGGTTTGTCAGCCCTCCCCGGGCAAAGGCACTGCCTGAATCATTGCACGTGGTTTGTCTGCCCCGTTTGGTGGGGTTTCTATAAAACGTGAGGAGCAGTGGGTATCAGGGAAGCTGTTTGGTAGCAACGGGAATAAAAGTGATGGTTGGGGTTGTATCAAAGGGGTCAGATGAGATTTTGCTGTGAGATTTTGTGTCATGGCTCAGTGTCCTTCCGCTGGGCCTGATCCGTTCTCAAGGTGGTGCCCAGGGTCAGGTGAATTAATTCCCAATTCCCAATAAAAGCGGGAGGAGGAACCTGTGATTCTGAACTGTTTGGCAGCTCCTTGGCATAGCTGGGAGCTGGTGCAGTGCTCCACACTCTGTGCTATATTTAGCTGTTTCCAAGGAGATGTTCTGTGTGATATTGATAATTGCATTAATCCTTGATTCACACAATCTGCAGGAAAGGAAACTGCTCCTTTTCCCACTGTTGGCTTTTTAATTGCTCGGGGATCTGTCACGTACGGACACCTCCTGAGTGCTTCGGGAGAAAAACCAGGGGTCAGAGGATGGGTTCTGTGGCACAGAGCGACCCCACAGCTCTGGGATGTCCCTGCCTTTCCCTGCTGGGTTTCAGGGCTGTCTGCAGTGTCACAGGTTGAGGGCACAGCTGACATCCTGAGCTCTCTGTGTCACGGGCTGAGGGGACAGCCCGGTGACATCCTGAGCTCTCTGTGTCACAGGTTGAGGGGACAGCTCGGTGACATCCTGAGCTCTCTGTGTCACGGGCTGAGGGGACAGCCCGGTGACATCCTGAGCTCTCTGTGTCACAGGTTGAGGGCACAGCCCGGTGACATCCTGAGCTCTGTGTGTCACGGGCTGAGAGCCTGGACGTGGCTCCCCTCGTGCCCAGGTGTTCATGGCTGAAATCCCAGCTCTGCTCATGGACAGAGAATCTGCTTCTGGGGGTCCCTCCCTCCCTGCCCTGACCTCCCTCTCAGCCCGGAGCTTTTCCTTGTGCGTCTCAGAATAACTGGAATTGCTGAGGTGGAATTGTTTCCAGCAGAACTTTGGAGAGTTTGCATTTCAAATGCATTCTGCACAGCTGACCTGCAGCGAGTGAATTAAATGGAGCTGGAAGGGAGAAGCAAACAGGCAGCTAAGAGCTGGTTCAGAGCATGGAATCCTCCATGGATGCTCTCCCTGCATCCCCGTGTCCGCGGAGTGGAGCTTTTTAATTGCCTCGTTGTTGCACTCCGGGGTTTGGTGGGTACAGCAAGCGTTTGGTGTCGCAGGGGCTGCAGGCAGATCCGGGTGGGGTGAGAACTCTGCGGGTTTTGTTTTATTCTGCTTCCCTTCCACTCCGTGTGTGGAACTGCGGCTGACCCAGTTGTTCATGTCAGTGAAATGCTCCGAGACGCTGTCTCTTCTTTTGCAGAAAAGAAGAAAGGAGAGCACAGGGCTGAAGGAGAAAGGAAACGAGCACTTCAAGAAAGGAGGTGGGTTGATCATCTCGGAGCACCACGTGTGAGAGAATTCTCTGTTGGAGAGTCTCAGATCAGTCCTGAGCCACCGTGGTGGTGCTGCAGAAAACCCCGAGGACGATCTCACACCGTCCCTGTTGAATTTGATCACCTTTCATTTTCCATCCGGCTCTAGAGAAGAGACAGAGGTACCAGACCTCCTTTAGAGTTGTTTAAGTCCCAAAGATTCGGATCCTAAAGCAGGATTCCCAGGAAAGCTGAGTGCTTGCACACAAAAACACGGATTTTGGAATGCCTTCCAATGCCGGGGATTCTTTTACTGATCAAAACAGGCTTCCCCTGGGCTCAGAGCTGGGCTGTGTTCAGAACTGATGCAGGACGGGGGCTCTGCAGCTCTCTTGCACCTCTGTACCCTGATTTTAATGAGCAAACAGAGCGGGGAAGTGGCTTTGGCACCTGCCTGTGGTTTAATCTGCTGCTGGGTGCAGGGAGAGCAGGAAATGCAGGTTCCTGCTCCCCTCACTCTGCAGGACACGGAATCTGTGTGCCCTGAGGACCAGACAGAGCCTGGAGGTGCCTTTCTGTGTCCTCAGGGAACAGTCCTGGGGGTGATCTCCAGCTCTGGAAGGGTCAGAGAGGGCAGGAGGGAGCTGCCCAGCCCAGGGGGTTTGGAATCAACGGTTTGGGTTGGGTTTGTCCTGTTCTCTGCAGACTACGGCGAGGCAGAGGACTCCTACAGCAAGGCCCTGCAGGTTTGCCCAGCCTGCTTCCAGAAGGACAGGGCTGTGCTCTTCTCCAACAGAGCCGCTGCCAAAATGAAACAGGTGAGGGTTGGTTCGTTCTGGGTCACCCTGGGCTCAGTCTGGGCCAAACGCGGCCCCACCAGGGCCATCGAGTCCAGGCTGTGCCCCATCCCCACCCTGTCCCCAGCCCAGAGCTCTGAGTGCCACCCCCAGGGCTGGGGACGTGAAGAAATACAAATTCAGTCTAACAGATCATTTTGTGTTCCAGGACAAGACAGAGGCTGCCCTGAGCGACTGCACCAAAGGTACATTTTTCTCTCCGTGCTGCCCTTGTGCCAGATTTTTATGCATGAATTGTGTCATTCCGTGCCTTTACTGCAGAGCTGTAATTTTGGGCACAAGGGTCTTTAAAGAACGGAACAGAAAACACCTGATTTGTGTTACTTATTTTGTGAAACGTCTGTCAAACCCTTCCTGTCTGCAGTAATTCGCTTTCTGTTCCCCTGTACCATAAGGCTGCCGTTTGTGCTGGTTTTTAATTGGAAAGTCTCTTCTGTGGAAACTGTTTCCCACACCTACGATTTCAATCCCACCTCCACCTGCCACTCCCCCCAAATCCTGGTTTAATCCCAAAGAACTCCGAGGCCCTACAGGGTTAAAAGCGTTATCGAGTCCCTTTGCTGCACAGCTTTTGCTTTGTCACCAGGGCTTCTGTCACGCTGCTCCTGCCCTGCACAGCTCTGTCTCTGCACCTTCTGGTGGAAGCGGTTCAGCTGTGCTTTGCTTTATTGCTGCCACCCACTCACCCACCCTCGAGTGTTTGTTCAACTCCCTGTGACAGCTGGGGAGAGAAATCCAAATTACCAATCAGAGAGCTAATCCAGTGGCCGTGCGCCAGCCCTGCCTGCTCGGAGCGGGAGGCTGAGCTGCTGAAAGGGCTCCTGGAGGTACCAGATCCGCCCTGGCTCCCTCGCCGGGGCTTTGCTGCTGCTGCTGCTCTCTGAAAAGCACCTTGAATTCTGCAGTGGCTCCGAGGGAATCAATGTGCGGAGAGCAGGGAGCGTTCAGCTGCCAGGGCCTGACGCTCCCCAGGGACTGGAGCGCAGCAGAGCAGCTCAGTCACCTGCAGCTCGCTGACTCTGGCATTGCCTTTGTCCTTCCCAGAAAATAAACGGGAATATCTACCTGGATAAAGCGAGATTTCATTGTCCCCAGAGCCATTTTAACGGGGGTGTAATTATTAAATGGAGAGACCTTTCACACTCCTCCTTTCTGTGATGAAAAATCTTCCACATTCCCTGTTTGTGGGGTGAAATCTTTCACGTTCCCTGTTTCTCTGGTGAAATCTCTCACACTCCCTGTTTCTGGGGTGAAATCTCTCACGTTCCCTGTTTCTGGGGTGAAATCTCTCACGTTCCCTGTTTCTGGGGTGAAATCTCTCACGTTCCCTGTTTCTGGGGTGAAATCTCTCACGTTCCCTGTTTCTGGGGTGAAATCTCTCACGTTCCCTGTTTCTGGGGTGAAATCTCTCACGTTCCCTGTTTCTGGGGTGAAATCTCTCACGTTCCCTGTTTCTGGGGTGAAATCTCTCACGTTCCCTGTTTCTGGGGTGAAATCTCTCACGTTCCCTGTTTCTGGGGTGAAATCTCTCACGTTCCCTGTTTCTGGGGTGAAATCTCTCACGTTCCCTGTTTCTGGGGTGAAATCTCTCACGTTCCCTGTTTCTGGGGTGAAATCTCTCACGTTCCCTGTTTCTGGGGTGAAATCTCTCACGTTCCCTGTTTCTGGGGTGAAATCTCTCACGTTCCCTGTTTCTGGGGTGAAATCTCTCACGTTCCCTGTTTCTGGGGTGAAATCTCTCACGTTCCCTGTTTCTGGGGTGAAATCTCTCACGTTCCCTGTTTCTGGGGTGAAATCTCTCACGTTCCCTGTTTCTGGGGTGAAATCTCTCACGTTCCCTGTTTCTGGGGTGAAATCTCTCACGTTCCCTGTTTCTGGGGTGAAATCTCTCACGTTCCCTGTTTCTGGGGTGAAATCTCTCACGTTCCCTGTTTCTGGGGTGAAATCTCTCACGTTCCCTGTTTCTGGGGTGAAATCTCTCACGTTCCCTGTTTCTGGGGTGGAAAATGGATGAAGGAATTCTGGAGGAATTACCATGTGGGGGTTTCTGCTGAGTTTCGCATTCAGTCTTTGCCGCTGCAAACAGCCCTGGCTGCCGAGGGAATGAGCAGAGGAGAAGCTGAAATTCAGTCAGGATGCCCCTCTGCCAGCTCACGGAGCTCAAATCACTGTTTGTGCATTCCCAACCTAACCTGGATTGTTTGCTATCAAATTCAGAAGGGCAGCAGAAATTCTCCTGGAGTTTGTCTGCACTTGAACTGCAATAAGGCTGGCAGGGCTGATTTTCCCTGCTGTGTGTGTCTGCAGGGATATTTCACTTCAGCTGCAGTCTAATAATAGCCACTTGCCAAAGACACGAAAACTGCAATATCTTACGGGTCCTCCAGATTTCTGCAGCATCCCTTAGAATCCCTGCCTGGATAGGATTGCACATTTACAGCTTTGTGGCCATAAATCACTTCCATCTGTGGGAGATTGGGGACATTAAATGAAACACGATCACGGGACTGGCCCAGGCAGCTGTTCCTGAATCCTGGCTGAGCTGTAAGCTGTGCCTCTGCTCCATCCCGAGCCACGTTCCGAGGACAGCTTACAAACGTAATGCACACTCCAGAATCCGTCTGAGGGATGGGGAAACGTTTCAAGTGCGATCCTGGGCTCTGGTTTTGTTTTCCAGCTGTGGAATTAGACCCTCACTATATCAGAGCGTTGCTGAGGAGAGCAGAACTCTACGAAAAAACAGAAAAATTAGATGAAGCTCTGGAAGATTATAAGGCAGTCCTAGAAAAAGACCCGTCAGTTCACCAAGCCAGAGAAGCTTGCATGGTAAGCTGAAGCCTTTCAGTGAACTTTGGCCTAACTTATTTATCATTATTTGCGTTCAGCTCCTGGCCAGTGAACCTGCAATGGATTCTGCCTCAGAAGGAAAAAAAAACCTCTTGTGCATCACCTGCAGATTTATCTCTAAACCCACTCTGAAGGTGTTGTTAGAAAAATCTTTTTGAAAGGCTTAATTGTTTTAAGTCTCCATTTGGGAAAATAAATCATTAGCGGCGACTCTGCCCCCCTTTTCCCCACGCTGTGGTGTTGTAAGTGACAGATTAGGAACAGCTTTTATGGCGTATTAGGCAAGAAACCTTGCCTGGAATGATTTCCTGGGGGACCGGATCAGTTGCACTGATGGCAGAAAATAATTCTGCTTAACTGTGTGAGTGCTGCTGGTGCTGAGGGGCGATCCCACGGAGCAGCTGAGCTCCCACCAAGGCCCTGCTGCCTCTGGAGCTGGGCTGGGGCTTCCCCGGGGCCAGGAGCAGCTCCAGGGAATGTCCTGGCCCCGAGGCTGCCGGAGCTCAGGGGGGTTTGGACAGCGCTCCGGGGGTGCCCAGGGTGGGGCTGTTGGGGGTCCGGGCAGGGCAGGGGCTGCACTGGATGATCCCAGTGGTCTCTTCCCACCCAGGATATTCCAGGATTCTGAGCCAGGCCCTCGGGGTGGCTGGTTCTGTTCAGGCAGCCCCTGGAAGTGCAAACCCCGGCCTTGCTGGAGGCACAGACCCCATCCCTGGAGCTCTGCAAAGCCCTGGGTGCCCTCAGTGCCCGGAGAGCCCCTGTCCCGCCCCAGAAGGGAACCCCCAGCAGTGCTGCTGCTCCTCAGGCCCGGCTGGGAACGATCCCAGTCTGTTCCTGATTTCTGGGCCTGGGCAGTGCAGAGGTCGGGGTTGCACCCCTCTCCTCTCCCTGACCTCCCCTGGCCAGGCAGAGCCTTTGGCTGCAGAACCCTTTGGACAAAATGCCCCCAGGGTACCCTGCCCTGGGATTTGGTTTGTTCTGCCCCAAGCTGCTCCTTGCCAAGTTTGAGGAGAGAAGCAAACTATTGAGGCTGAAGCTTAAAATTCCTTTCTCGAAAACCCGTTCAGGAAATCCTGACAGCTGTAATTTTACACTTCTCAAATATTCATCACAGATCTCTAAATTTCCTAATAAACCCCCCCAAGTTTCAGCTGTTGACTCCACATGCCTGGTTACGCATCTGACCTGGAGGAGACTGAGCCGCTTTGCTCCCTGGGAAGGTGAAAGTGCCTCTGCTTTGCAGGAATACCTCGGGATCTTTTCCCCCTCACCGGCAATGGAAATGGTGCAGCAAGAAACTCTGCAAATTGGCTTCATTCAGTGTTGGAGCAAATCTTCCTCCTCCCTGCCCACAGAATGATCTCACCCTGCTCTAGGGAATGCCGTGACCCCGTTACATGACAGAGGAAAATATGAAATGCACAATGGTTCTTTGATTCCTGTTCTGGTACCTGCCCCGACACTCGAGCCCTGTTTGTATTTCAGGAGGGCAGAGCTGGGTTCTGATTTCAGACCTCAGGTATTTTTGACTTTTCCAATGCCAGACTAAACAGTTTGCAATTCTCGTGGTTTGTGCTCAAATCACCCCTGTTGCTGCTTTCCCAGAAAGTTCCATTGTGTGGAAGCAAAGGTCGGGTTTGGTTCTTCACAGGGCTGTAACTCCTGTGGGAATTCCAGCTTCCACACAGGTTTTGAGGGATTTAGGTGATTTCCCAGAAGCAGCTGTGCTTTGGGACGAGTGTCAGGACAGCAGATAAAGATGGGTGTCCATGAGGACATTGCTGGCGTGGGAAGCGCTGAGTCTGGATTAGCAGCGTTCAGAGCCTGGAGCAGGAACTGCACTCAGGGTTTGTGTCTCTGTCACTGCTGATGGCCAGAGCGGCAGCAGCACTGAAAGCAGGGACCTCATTCCTGTTTTTCTCTCTCTCCACAGAGGTTACCACAGCAAATCGAGGAGAGGAATGAAAAACTAAAGAAAGAAATGTTGGGTGAGTAGCGTGTGCTTCCATCAGGATCTTCAGTCTGCTGGGGAAAAAAGCATGAATAGAATCTCTTGTATAAAATTTAAAGGAGGTGAATCTTAGAGGAAATATTTGTTCAGTGTTAAACAAAACTCCTGATTCCTTTGTGGTTCTGAATTGCTTGGTTTCACCTACAGTAAACTGGAGAAAAGACCATTAGTTCCATTTAAAGGAAGAAAACTCGAGACCTTCTAAAACAATTCCGTATTGATGTGTGTAAAAGCTGGGGAAAATGGTTTGACCCGGCCCAGCTGCTCAGCCCTTTCTCCCTGCAAATAAACCCCCAAAGCAAACATTCCCATGAAAGGGATAAACCAGGGCTTTCCCTAAAGCTGGACCTAAAGGAACTCCCCCAGCTGGAATAACCGGGCATGTTTGATCTGGGGGCTGAAGAAATAAACGGGATTCTGTCTGCAGCACGTCCAGCCCAGAGACCTCCAAGTGCTCATGGCTGCCTTGATTTATTCAGCTTTTAATTGCTGTTTGGTTGGAGGCTGAATTGGGCCTACCTGGGGTTAGCACCAGGAGTGGAATCGCATTCCCTAAGGCAGATTTTGGTGGGAAGAGAAGGCAGTGTTTGGTGGGAAGGGAAGGCAGTGTTTGGTGGGAAGGGAAGGCANCAAGGGAAGGCTGTGTTTGGTGGGACTGAATTGGGCCTACCTGTGGGAAGGGAAGGCAGTTTTTGGGGGTAAGGAAAGGCAGTGTTTGGTGGGAAGAGAAGGCAGTGTTTGGTGGGAAGGGAAGGCAGTGTTTGGTGGGAAGGGAAGGCAGTGTTTGGTGGGAAGGGAAGGCAGTTTTTAGGGGGAAGGAAAGGCAGTGTTTGGTGGGAAGGGAAGGCAGTGTTTGGTGGGAAGGGAAGGCAGTTTTTAGGGGGAAGGAAAGGCAGATTTTGGTGGAAAGAGGATGGCAGTGTTTGGCTGTTGTGCAGAAAATCAGGTTAAACAAACTCAGCCTTTCACGCTGATTCTTGATATATTTGGGAGGAAGAGACGGCTTCAGCTTATGCTGATATTTGTCTGTAATTTCTCCTCCTGCTCTGCTTTGCTCTGGCTTTGTTCTGCTCTGCCCTAGCACAGCGTCAGTGAGGCTTTGCAGAGCTTTACAGGATCAGTCTGCTTCCCCCGTTGTGCTGAGAACACGCCACAAATAAAGCAGGTTAGGGCTGATGGGGCTATAAATGAATGACAAACGCGGAAAATCTCCCGAAGGATCCGGCCCATCGGTG
This sequence comes from Pomatostomus ruficeps, assembly GCA_013400735.1. Classification (NCBI taxonomy): domain Eukaryota; kingdom Metazoa; phylum Chordata; class Aves; order Passeriformes; family Timaliidae; genus Pomatostomus; species Pomatostomus ruficeps. The sequence goes on from VYZT01054103.1 coordinate 16,354, forward strand.
GCACATGGGATGGGTTTGAGCACAGAGCAATATGAAAATAATTCCTGATCTTTTCTGAACTCCAAAGGGCCTCGCTAATCACAAGGGATTTGCCTGGAACAGTAAATCCAACCCTGGTTCTGCACTGCTGGCTTTTCCCTGGGTGCCAGACTAGATGGGGTCTCTTTTAACGGTGTTAATGCTTTAAAAGTGGCAGTTGGGATGGCAGAACTGAGCTGGGCTTTTGGGAACCGGCTCAGGCTGTTTGTGCTGGGATTCTGGAGACAGAAATCCCTCCTCAGTGATGTCACACAAGGAGTTCCAGCAGCCGGAGAGGTAGACGCAGAGCAGGGTGAAGGATGTGGGCAGCTCCTTCTCCTGAGAGTTCCAGGGTTCCCTGGGTGTTAAGGGAGGCACTGGAGCTGCCCGTGGAGCAAGGAAACGCTTCCCGAGGTTTGCAAACCCCTGCAGCTCCGTCTGAGGGCAGGGAAAGCCCTGGCGGGGGCTTGGATGGAGTTCTGGCAGGAGTGGGAGAGGAGAATCTCGATGGAATGTGGTGGCCGTGAGACTCCTTTGGGTTGTTCTGCCGTGCAGGGACTTGGTTTGGAGCTGTTCCCGCTGTCCCAGCCTGGGGATGGCGTTTCCTGCTGCCAGGACAGACCTGGCCGTGGCTCTGTGGCAGGAGCTGGGCTCGCTGCGCTTGGACGGTGCCAGGGGCACATTCCTGCCTTCCCACGGGTGCCTGGGTCCTGTTCCAGACTTTGGGCTCTGGGACAGTCAGAGGCATCCTGGCAGTGCCAGGCCGGGCCTGCTGCAGAGCACTGAGATCAGGAGCAACGTCCCAGTTTGTGCTTTGGCTCCTCTGGATCTTGGACTGATCCTCGGCCGGGGAATTGGCCTCTCCTGGTGTTGCTGAGCTTTTATTCCTTCAACTCAGACAAGCCCTGGGCTGCCCGACACCTCCCAGTGCCGTGGAGCTGGAGCTGTGCACAAACAAACGCAGATGAAGGGAGCGCATCCCCTCCTGTTTCCCAGGGCTGCAGCTCGCTTCTCTCGGAGGCTGAACCCCTGTGCAGTGCTGGTGTGTGAATAACCCAGAGCACATTCCTGCCTGGATTTTCCTTCTGTGCAAGTGCCATGTGACTGCTGAGGTTGATGTCACCAGAAAAATCCCATTTTGTGGCCAAGCCAAGCCCAGTCGTGCTCTGTGTCCTCAAGGCTCTGCCTCTTCCAGGGCTGACTTTATATTTCAGTTATTCCATGTTTTGGTCTGAAGTTTGCTGAGGATGAGGTGACCCCTGAGTTCACACCAGAGAGAGCTGGGCTTGGAGCAGCCTTGGGAAGGAGCTCTGAGATCCAAGTGCTTCTTTCCCTCTGCGCTTCCACCAGCATCCTCTGCTCAGTGACCATTTTCTGAGGGGGTTTTTTATTTCTCTCCTTAAAGCCAACAATTTCCAGTCTTGTTCAGAGGCTTTTATAATTATTGTGATATCTGGGACCACTCCTTTGGGGAGAGGGGAACTTTGGAACGGTTTTAGCAGCCTGGAGGCCAGAGCACCTCACCTGGGCCTTCCTGCCAAAAAGAGATTTTTCCAGCTACCTCAGATCAGCAAAGATATTTATTAAGCTTTGTGCCTAAAGAATTGTGGGTGTTGGGTTTTTTTGTTGTTGTTGTTGTTTGTTTTTTGTGGTTTTGGTTTTTCTTGTTGTTGGTTTTTTTGGGGTGTTCTTTTGGGTTTTTTTGGGGGTTTTTTGGGGGTTTTTTTTGTTTTTTGTTTTTTGTTTCTTTATATTGCCAGTCATGTTGTATTCGCATCCAAGCTGCTAAACCCCAACCCTGCACAAGGTGATTTTAAATAGTTAAACCAGAGCCAAATTCCAGTTACAGTTCAGCCCTCCTTTACCATTTAGGGCAGGGAGGAGGATTTGCCCTCGCTCTCTTAATTGCTTAAAAATGTTGGTGATACAGAAAGTTACACAGAGAGGAGACCTCATCAGGAAATTTGTCTTTTCTCCAAAAGAATTCTTTGCACAAGCAAGATGGAGCTTTTCAACTTCCAAACCCCCCATTACCACCAGCAGCTAAGCCAGAATTATTGCCAGAAAGACTGAATCGCAATTAATTTTGGCTGTTACATCTTAATGTAAATTGTGAGCAATCTTTTCCTGCTTCTGCCTCTTTCAATAGGGTGTTAAATTGCAGTTTAGGTGAGTAATGAATCACAGACTTCTGAGGCCCAAATTGATTTTTACAGTTCTGTTTTCTTGTTAACCCCTGACTATTTGCTTTGGTGAAGAACCCGAACGTGCTGGGGCTGCAGGTGGAAAAGAAGCGGGGTGTGTTTGAAAGGAAATCAGGAAATGTGTGAGAAGAAGGGCAGAGGAGGAGAGGGTGACCCTGCCTGGGGACAGGGAGTGCTGGAGGCTGCGCGGCCGCTGCAGCTGAGTCCCAGCTCCACGCGGTGCCTTTTCCTTCCTCCCAGCACCGCTCTGAGGGAGCTTTTCTTTAGCAGGGGCTGGAGTTCACCGCAGCGCTGAATTTCGGGCTGAATGAGCTGGGGGAGGAGGAGGCAGAGCTGCCCTACAATGCCGGCTCTGTGTGCGCCAGGACAGCAGCGGCAGCTCCGGAAAAGCCGCGGCTTTCTCTGCCTCCTTAACAATTAATTCAGTGTGGCTGCCCCAGCCTGCCTGGGCGCAGGAAGGTGCCCTGAGATGCGCTGCTGGAATTATCCTAAAGCCCCAAATCCACACTCTGCTGTCCCAGGAGCTGCTCCCGGGAGCTGCTCCAGCTGCAGGGTGGATCCCGGGGCAGCCAGGGGCTGTTTATGGGCTCTGGGAATTTTTCCAGCTCCCTGCAACTGGGAAAGACCTTTCCCAGTGTCCTGCCAGGCAAACTCTGCTCTCCTGCCCAGCTGCAGGGCTGGGGGCTCCAGCCGTGCCAGATCCCACAGGAGTCTCCAAAAGACGCTTCTCACCCAGACCTGAAGCTCAGCCGGGGCCAAATGTTTGTCCAGAAATACAAAAAAAACTCTTCAAATCACTCAGAGAGATGCTGTCAAAACGGTTTTATAGCCAAAATTCTTTCAGGGTGCTGCATAAAGAGATGAACTTCATAGCTAATTTATCTTTAAAAAAGAAATAGGTACGAAGAGATAATCCTACCTGAGCTGCTGCTGGAGTGGCTTCGGCCACATTCCTGAACCACCTCATCCGTGAATTCCCACAGAAAAAAATCCAATTGAGGAAAACTTATGTCTCCCTCCCCATTTGCTTTGGTGGGGTGAGGGGTAAGGTTCTCTTTTTCCAGATATTGGGAAGGAATTCTTCCCTGGGAGGGTGGGAGGCCCTGGCCCAGGGTGCCCAGAGCAGCTGTGGATCCCTGGCAGTGCCCAAGGCCAGGCTGGACGGGGCTGGGAGCACCGGGGACAGTGGGAGGTGTCCCTGGGACAGTGGAGGTGTCCCTGGGACAGTGGGAGGTGTCCCTGCCATGGCAGGGGTGGCACTGGGTGATCTTTACGGCCCCTCCCAGCCCAAACCATTCCAGGATCCCACTGCTCCCGGGTGTCCTTGCCCCAGGGGCCCAGGGGAGGTGAGCACAGTGCCCGGGGGTTCTCGGGGCTCCAAGCCCCTCCAGGCAGGAATGGGGGTGGCATTCCCAGGTTTTGGCTGCTGCAGCTGCTCTGTGGATTCCCCCTGGCAGCAATCGCTGCTGTCACACTCAGCTCCCGGCAGGACAAACCCCATTCCCTGAGGAGCAGGGCAGGTGGGAGCTTTTGGAAAGGGAGGCAAACCTTGAGAAGGCTTCAGCTTTTCCAAACTTCTGCCTTTTCTTTGGGAAATCTACAATTCTGCATTGAAACCAGGAGAAAATGAATGTTTTTCTTGGAAAACTGATGATCACCTTCCTTTGTGCTGTCATGCCAGGGGTTTGTGTGCAGCCAGCAGTGAAGCTGTTACCTCCGCTTCCTGTTCCACTCCATTCTGTAATTTCTGTGCAGGATTTTTTAAAGGATGTCCTTTTGCTGTCCTTCCCCTCTGACAGCTGTAGCAAGATTCATTTCCCAGAGTCAGAAATCACGTGTCACCCATACACTGACAGGACTTTATTAACTCTCACACCCTGCGGATATTTAACAATGATTTTTAATTCCTGCTAAGAGCCTAACCGTTAACAAAGCGCAGAGATCTCCTCGGGGTTTTCCTGCGGTGGATAAATCAGCAGGGCTGGGCTGGGTGGGTGTCGCTGCAGGGAGTTCTCCCCGTGCTCAGCTCTCACCGTGTTCCCTTGGAATGTCCTTGCAGGCAAACTGAAGGACCTGGGCAATTTGGTTCTGCGCCCCTTTGGCCTGTCAACAGAGAACTTCCAGATCAAACAGGATTCCTCAACCGGCTCCTACTCCATCAACTTTGTTCAAAACCCCAACAACAACAGATAACGTGGGTTCAGCGTGGCTCTGTGCATCCCCTGCCAGGATCCAGCAAACCAACGCTCTCCCCCAGGGAACAGGAGACTCGGCAAACTCATCTCCCAGCTTGTGAGATTATTTGCAATGTGGATGTAAAGCAACTCATTCCACTTCTCATAGTGATAACCGTGTCCAGTGTGTGATTTATTCTTTTTTTTTTAATATTTTCCCCCCTTCCCTCGCGGTGTTCGGCTTTTCCAAGAGGTACTGCCTTGGTTTGGCCCTCTCGGTGCTGGCAGCACGATGGGAGCAGCAGTTCAGGGAATCCTGGGGCTGGAATAAAGGCTGGTGGTGTCCTGGGAGTGGGGAATGCAGCAGCAGCACTGCCCACCCTCAGCGGGGTGGGACTGGCACCCCTGGAATCACGGATCTCGGAATAAAGGCTTGGTACTCGTGCTCTGTGGGTTGTGAGGTTCCTGCCTGGGCTGAGCTCTCCCCGGGGTGGGTTTCTTGTTAAAGCTCCCACAAATAAAAACCTTGCAGGACACACGGGAAGCCGTGGATTTGTTGGCCCTGCTCGCAGCAACGTTGTGATTTACCTTCCCGCCACCCTTGCAGCAGTTTGATCGCTTGGTGTGGATTTTTCTGAGGGCAGCAGTGACATTTTGTGGCTCCCTCTCTACCTGCACACCTTGTAAAGGCACCTTCAGATGCAGTGGGCTTCTCTGAGATCATTCACCGTGCAGGGATCCACGGTGGCCGCAGGAGCTGATTGCAAAAGGTAACTGGGCCTGGAGGCCTTGGAAGTGTTTCTAGAATGAGCTGAGCTCTGAGGTCCCTGCCAGCCCAAACCAGGCTGTGATATAAATATAAATATAAAATATAAATATAATTATATGTGTATCTCTATTTCTATGTTCTGCTGTGGTGGCTCATTCAGGTTTTGGAGAAGGTGTCTTTGGTAATTCCTGCTTCCCTGGTTTTTATCAGTGCTGAAGTGTTTACGTTGGAGGCAGATTCTGCACTCGTCTCCATGCAGATTGCAGTGCATGATTTAATTAAATAATTAGCAGTGCCTGCCTTGGCTGTTGGGTGTCATCTCCAATTCGCTGCAGGAAGTCTCTGTGTGTCTGAAATTCAGCAGCTCCAGCCTTGCACTGGAAGGAAAAGCCTTTCCAGGCACGGCAGGTTTGGTGCTTTAATGGCATTTTTGTCTCTGCAGCTGTGCAGAGGTTTTTGATTGTTAAACTTCTGTCCTGCTGCATTTTTGGTTTAGTTTTAGTTTCGAGCTGGGCCCGGGGGGCTGATGAGCTGTGAAAGCTCTGCTGCCTGAGCTGAGCTCTGCAGGGGAGGCTCCGTGGCCTGGGATGAGTAGGAATGTTCATAATCTGCCCTAAAACTTGGAGCTCTGCAGAGCAGAGGTGTCCAGGCTGCTGCAGGGGAGCCCTGGGCAGGGCTGGGCTGGGCTCAGGGGGCCCTGGTTCCACTCACGTGCAACATCCCAGCACAGAAATGGAACCACTTTGGAACTACCACCCTGGGTGCTTTCAATTTTAATTTTTTTTAATTCTTTAAAACCTCCTTGCTGTGCCCAGTGGGTTTCTGTCCCTCCCCACGCTGTGTGTGCAGTGTCACTCACCCGTGGGTGGCTCTGGTGCCACCAGTGGCCTTTCCCAACCTGCTGCTTCGGGGCTTCAGGGACACGAGTTCTGCTCCTTCACTCTGTTCCTGCCTCACCTCTTGGAAGGCCTGGGGAGCTGCAAATATTCCTTCTCGGCTGGAGGCTGGGGGATTTCTGGAAAATAAAAGCACAACAAAGCTCTTCTGAATTTCCTACCTGCTGTGCAAACACATCATCAAATGGCCGTGCAGCTTCCCTGCAGGCCGCCTGACGTGCACCTGGAGCTTTCCAGTGAAGGGCAGGGCAGAGGGAGCAGCACTGCAGCTGCTCTGGGTTTGTCGTTTAATTGGGTTGTGTGAAAGTCACTGGGAATCGGGCACGCCGGTCCTGAGGACTCAAACCTCCAGCTCATCCCTCCTCAGTGCCCCTCTCCAGCTGGCCCAGGAGCCTCTGGCAGGTGTTATCTGCCAGCACAGCAAGTTCTCCTCTGGGCAGAGTTCCAGTTAATTCCCTGAAAGTCCTTCTGCATTGTCCAAATCCTGAACAAGCACACGTATTTTGCTTTTGATTTTTAAGTGGTTTTTTTATGTCTAAACCAGTCCTCACAGCTGCCACCAGTAAAATAACTGGTGCTTTCTCCGGGTGCCCCTGGCCACAGCTCAGCGAGTGCCAGGGAGTTCTGAGTCACACGTGTTACATTTACAGCCTCTAACAGGAAAAAATGGTTTATGAAACAGAATCTTTTAAATATAAGTGTTCTTAAACCCAGCAGCTCCTTGCTCAGCCGTTACTCACCCTCCTGGTCACCAGCACGTGCCTCTTCTCCACCTGCACTGTCCATCCTCAGCTCCCGCCTTTGTTCCTCCTTCCTTTGCCTGCCAAACACAAAACCTCTCAGTACCCGTCCCTTCCCCGAGGTGTTTGCACAGAAATAAAGGGAATTTTGCTCCTGTCAATGAGCTGGGCTAAGTCTCTCCCTACACAGAATTTTTTCCAGGATTTCCGTAACACTTGTGGCTCAGACCTTCCGTTTTCTGACACCAGAAGTGACACTGGGATGTGTCTCTGTTTGATGCAGGGGTTCTCACTCACTCCTCTCTTTGTCCCCTCAGAGACTTTAATCCTTTCGGCTGCAGATGGGCCGAGGTTCAGAACTCACAGGATCACAGATCCCCAGGATGGTGTGGGCTGGGAGGGACCTTAAAGCCCATCCAGTCCCACTCCCTGCCACGGGCAGGAACACCCTCCAGAGAGCAGGAACACCTTACAGAGAGCAGGAACACCTCCCACAAACCAGGAACACCTTCCACAGACCAGGAACACCCTCCAGAGAGCAGGGACACCTTCCAGAGAGCAGGAACACCCTCCAGAGAGCAGGAACGCCTTCCACAGACCAGTTTGCTCCAAACCCCATCCAGCCTGGCCTGGAACAGCCCATTCCACACCCTGCCTGTGAGTCCCAAGGCCCGGCCCTCAGGGGAGTTGAACACCTGCAGTTCCCTCCATCCCACCAAAGATTTGGAGCATTGAACATCTCTGAAAAGATAAAAAATGCGGCTCCCCAGTTCCCATCCTCAGCTCTGCCTCCCACAGCCCCAGGGGAGGCAGCCAGAGGCCACACTCCAGGGAAGGGTCTGTGGGACTGACACAGCCCCAGCACGGCCAACCCCTCCTGCCCAGTGGGATCCAAAATCCCCCCCCCCAGCTCCTCCCTTGGGATATTCAGGGTTTGACAAAGCACCGAGCTTTGAAGCCCAACCCTTCCCTCCTTGATGAACACAAAACTTCCTGGGATCTCCCTGATTAGCACAGCCCCAGCCAGGGAGAGGGGAGAAGCTGCTGGTGACCAGTTCCTTTAATTAGCTGTGTTATTCCCAGGGGATTACTGCTGCAGCCAAGAACCAATTATATCCCAGTGCCTCCTCTCCAACAGGGGCAGAGATGCGCTGGGGCACATTTAATGTGCAGCATTAATACATTGCTCATTCACAAGCTTTCCCTGTTTGGATGAATCCCAACATTTCTTGCTCAGCAACTTCATTTTTCCCACCCTGAGCAAGGCTGTGACTGCTGGGGGGGCTGTGGGCAGGATCAGGAATTGTGGCACCAAGCCAGAGGCATCACTGCCTACCCTGACAAAGATTAAAGGCCCTAAATCAACTGAAAATTAAAATAAACCCCTTTTTCCTTGATTCTGCATGTTCAGTGGGAATGTCCCAATTGGAAACCATCTGCAGCTGCGGCCTGGAGTCCCCAGAGCTGCACGTTTCTCACCCGCTGGTTCTCAAGGAGACAATTTACAAATCCTGCGTTCCCCGGGTGGATGCAGCAGGATGAGCTTTGCCTTTCCTGGCCTGGCTGGGCTCTGTGCTCTGCTCCTGGTTCCCAGCACTCCCTGCCCGGTGTCCCTCGGCCCTGGGAGCAGCTGCTGAGCAGGGAGTGACCCCCGGGCAGCCACGGAGCCGGGAGGGATCTGGGAGGGAGCCGGGAGGGAGCCAGGAATGATCCAGGAGGGAGCTGTGCCTGCTCTTCTGGGATCAGCACACCCTGGCCAGGGGGGTTTTGTCCCTGTCCCTGGCAAGTGAACGGCAGCACCGCCCTCCCTGCAGACACAGCAAGGACCAGGGATGGCAGGAACAGGGATGGAGGAACAGGGACAGCAGGAACAGGGATGGAGGAACAGGGATGGCAGGAACAGGGACAGCAGGAACAGGGATGGCAGGAACCGGGACAGCAGGAACAGGGATGGAGGAACAGGGATGGCAGGAAGAGGGAACAGGGACAGCAGGAACAGGGATGGAGGAACAGGGACGGCAGGAACAGGGATGGAGGAACAGGGACGGCAGGAAGAGAGAACAGGGACAGCAGGAACAGGGACGGCAGGAAGAAGGGGAAATGCTGTTATCTCGTCTGAGCGGTGGCTGCTGGAGGAGCTTCCTCAGTGTATCCTGAGTGCTGCTGGCGAGTGCCCAGCAGGTCCCTGGGGAGCCAGCGGGGCCAGGGCTTTTCTAATCGCATTTGTCCCATTTCCATGAGCTCCTTTGGCTGTGACCCTCCATCGTGGGGCACTTCTCTGTCTGAGGGAGGACGAATTGCAGTCTTTGGGAACTCAGGGAAAGGAGGAGGCCGGGAGCTCACGGATTTCCTGCCCGTGGCTCCAGGCCCGAGCTGCCCTTGAGGCGAGAACACGTCCGTGTCCCTGCTCCCAGCTGGAATGCGGCTGAGGCCAGGGAACCTGGAGCCAGCAGCAGGTTTTCCAAGCCAAGCTGCAGCTGCTGGCTCCTGACAGGATCCTGCAGTGTTAACGCAGAGGGGTGTGGAGTCCAGCCCCCCCAGTCCTGCTCGCACAGCTCATGCCCAACGCTGCCTTTTTAAAGGTAACCACAGCCAAGAGAGTGAATCACAGAAGCATCACCCACATCCATCTGAGCAGTGCCAGTATTCCTGGGGTCTTATCCTTAGCACGGTCCAGCATCCATCCCTGGACACTCCGGAGCCCCCAGCCCCTTCCCCTGGCAGCTCAGAGCCTTCAGTGTCCGGATGAGCCCTCCAGCAGGAACAGCCTCACTGAATATTTAATGGGCAAGACAACCACAGTCAGAAATTCCAGTCCCCAAGCTCTAAAGATGCGGAGCTCAGCTGAAAATCTGGATTTCAAAATTAGAACTTCCGCCTCCTGGGCTTGTGGAATATTTACCCCGAACACAGAGCACTCCAAAAAAACCTCTGCAGGGCTGTCCAGTCTGCCGAGCACGGAGCACCCACGGCTGGTGCTGCAAACCCAGCAAGGGAGGCAGAACAAAGAGCACAGAAACACCCGAGGGAAAAGCAGGAGCAGAACCATAAAGGCCGGATACGGAATGTGAATAAACCCCACTGTATGACCCAGCAAACAACAGGAGCCTTTTCCTGGCTGAGGAACGCGACAGGGAGAACAAATCCCAAACCACCTGGAGCAAGGACAAGGGAGGAGACACAAAACCATGGCAGTGAGGGGCAGTCGGTGCCAAGGGGGCCCGGGGGGCTCGGCACTGGCACTGCTTCCCTTGGAGCAGAGGGATGAGCCCTTCCCAAAGCTCTGAACACCCAACTGCTCCTCACCCGCACGGAATCCTCTCCGCCTGGGCATTCCCAGCTTTCCATGAGGCCCTCAAGCACAGAAGGGTCTCTCCACGTTCCGTGAGGTGGGAGATGAGCCCAGCGAGCACCAAGGGAATCGGGAGCCCCTCAGGCCCAGCCAGGCCTCAGCCTCACCCGAAATGCTCCAAAAATGCTCCAAAATCCCCAGCGTGTGACTGTGAATTCACCACATCATCGTCACCCGGGCACCATTCCCTTCAGGAACATCCCTGCTGCTGTCACCCTGCAAGATCTGAGCTCTGACCCCTCACACTTTGGATGGGAATCTCTCCAAACCCCCCCGTGCCAGAGCTGCACTTTTGCCCTCATTAAGCGTCGCCCTTTTGATGCTCCGGGGCCGCACGAACACCATTAGAGGGGCCTTGTGTGGGCCTGGCCTCGCTCGGGTCACCTTTGTCCCTTTGCCAACCACTGGAGTGAGGATTAATCCACGGAGTAATTGCGGAGCTCCGAGATCTGCCCGGCCAACCTCTCTCGTGGCTCCGTCCCCACGGCGCTGCTGCCGGCTCGGTGTCACAAAGGAAAAGCCATTAGTGAGCAATTACTCTGCAGCAGGATTCCCCGGCCTAATGAGGACCGCCAATTCAGGGGGAACTGCTGCGAGGCTGAAGGAATAATGAGAGAAAGGGGATGGGAGTTGCTGTAATCCCGGCAGAATGAGAAACAACCGTGAAGGAGAAGAAAACCATCTGCTGGAGCTGTGCTGGGGCCACAGCCACACGTGGGGGTTTGTCACAGCGCTCCCGAAGCGTCCCAGGCTGAGACAACAGCAGCACCCCACGAATTAACTCCATTTTGGGAGAAAACTCCTCATTATCGACAAGAGGTCATTGCAACACCACCTCCCCAGCAGGATCAGTACCTCTGGGTGACCCAGCAGCTCCTGGCATCCTCTGTGCCATAAAACCAGTCTGTGCCATAAAACCACTCTGTGCCATAAAACCAGTCTGTGCCATAAAACCAGTCTGTCCCACAAAACCACTCTGTCCCATAAAAACCACTCTGTCCCATAAAACCACTCTGTGCCACAAAACCACTCTGTCCCACAAAACCACTGTCCCATAAAACCACTCTGTGCCATCAAACCACCACGTTTCCCAGAAATCAGAACTTCCTAGAAATCACCTTTACTCCAGCAGCTTATTTTTGTTCAGCCCAGCTCAACTCCACTTAGGGAATCTTTCTTTACAGTAACAAAAATGCAAAAATGGGGAAAAAAAAGCGTATAAGTGCTGCCTTCTATTTGAGGGGAAAGGGCAGTTCCAGAGTCTGCCATTCCATAGAATCATGGAGTCACAAAGGTTGGAAAGGCCTTTCAAGTCCAAGCACCAAGCCAACACCACCAGATTTTTTGGAGGAATACTTGCAGGCATGGCCCCGCTTTGAGCGCAGCGGGATGGAGCTCTGGGACAGGAGTCACCTCTCCAGCACCACCTGATCCCTGCGCCAGGGCAAGGAAACAGCTCAGGACAAGGCAATTCCGCCCTGGTGGAGAAATTCCCCCTTACACTTACCTGAGAGGGCAAGACTTGTCTGAAACTGGGAGAACTCCACAAAAACCAGCCCAAGGACCACGCGTGCCAGGGCAGCAGCCCCTTCCCACGGCACCCCGTCCTCCTCCTCCTCCCGGGACTGCAGCAGAGCCACCAGAGCTCCCTCGGGTCTGTCTCCACCACACCACTTTTCCTTGCTAATTACAATTTTTCCTGCTGCTTGTGGGGAGCATCCAGCTGGCTGAGCGTGGCTTGGGATCTCTCAGCCACTGTGGTGAGAGGTGAGGTCAGGCAGAGACCTGTCCACGTGATGGAATTCCAGCCGTGGACCAGCAACCTCAGTTCAGTCTTTGTTTAATGCACAAAAACCACTTCTGACATAAATCAAAGGCTTTGGAGTCAAAGACTAATAAAGCAAGGAAGTTAAAGACATCAAAACATTATTTCCCTTTAAAAGAGCACTGAAAAAAATCAAGGCTTTATTTGAATAAATGTTACACAACATTCTTTATCATTTTTTTACTTCTCAGCAAACCTTAAAGGGTGAATCAGATTTTCCTCATTCAAGTCTACAAAATGAAAGAGGCATAGTGACCATTCAATATACAGACAAGAAGGTAGCACGGAGCAAAGCTTAAATATTAAGCAACTAAAGCAAAAAAGTGAAAAGCAATACATTACTGTCACTCTCTCTCATTAGAATATCCCTGACAATTTCATTTCCAAATGAAAACGTGGTTTCCAACGCAATGCTGGGAGAAAAGCAAGGCAGACATGAGCTCCCTTGGATGCTATTTGCTCTATACCCATATTCTCCAGTGCACACCTGCATCCCCCGGGTTAATCCCTCCTGCTTCAGCTGCTGGGCGAGGGCAGGGGAGGGGAGGAGAGCCCTGGAGGATCCGGGGGCACAGCCAGGCACTACCAAAACAACAGCAGGCACTCCTCGATCCCATGTGCAACAACCCTGCCACCACAGTCCCGGGCCTTTTTCCTGAGCAGAAACTGGTTTGTGCCATGTGGTTTGGTGGCTTTTCTGTTTGGTTTTTTTTTTTTTTGGGGGGGTGGGGAATAATGTACCTGATTAGGCCAAGCCCCCATGCATTGTCAATCCGAGCGGAGGCGAAAGGCTGGCACGGAGCCGGCACCAAGTCACCCCTCTCCTCATCCTCATGTCTCAGTCTTTCAGCTCTAGTCACACCTCAGGCCTCGAGCAGGACCAGACTGCTGGGCCTCTTCCACTGGTGAGAAGGAAAAGCACTGTAGAACAAATATTCATCCAAATTTAAAAAAAAAAAAGTTCGTCGTTTGTGATGAGATCGTTATGGCAAACGGTACAATTTGAACACGCTGCACGGCGTCGCGCAGCCTGGGTTTGAAAAGCAGGTGGCGAATATTGGATTTCTGCACTTTGTAAATAAAGAGCTGAGCTCTGAAAAGCAGACACTGAACCAGCACAAAGCACGAGCTGCCACACACTCGGTGTGCGAATCCCTGACGGGCCTGGCTGGGGCCTGGGGGCCTGGCCCAGCCTCTCGTTCCCCCTCTCCGATGGTTGAACGAGCATCAACCTGTTGCCAATGACAGAGTTGTCCTAACTTCCCACTCCATGTGGTTCATTCAGGCTCCAGACACGAAGAAATTGTCTTTGTGCTGACCCAGAGGCCCCCTGGAAAAGTCCCTCTGGTTTTAAACGATCCGCACAAAGACATTCTATTTTCTCCAATTGAATCAGGATATCAGCAAGGAGGAAAAGAGTTTCCTACGAGTCTTTTCATCTCTATGGAAACAAAAATTTGACTTTTAGTAGATTATGTGCACATTTTCATCTCTTCAAAACAAATATTTATTTTCCCAGGTTACACAACCAATCCCCCGCTAAGAACTTTAAAAGAAATGGTTCTGCCGAGACAGTGTGCACACAATGGAAATCATTAGTGACAAATAAATTAATATTTAATAACTCAAGATTTCAGCAGCGTGTCCAGCATTCCCAAGCTCCACTGAAGTCAGTCTTACCCAAGACCTTTGTGGGAGGGGAATAAAATGGATAAAAACCCAGTGGGTTTCTCTTTTTTTTTTTTTTTGATTTACAGCTTTTCAAAGAAGTCAACGCAACTCAGATCAACAGCCATCAGAAACTCTAATAAAACCTTTGCTCTCTACTAGTTACCTATCTGAAAAATATTTATGCCAAAAGGAAAAAATAACCCATGATTTGAAATAGAAATGCCATCCCATCGAACCGCTCTCCACTCACGATTCCCATCCTGGTTCAGGGTTCCGAGCGGAACGCCGCTCTCTGCCTCGCCGCCCCGCTCACGGTTATTCCACGACCCTCAGTTCCCTACGTGGTACAACAGCATAAATAAAATGCAACCATATTCACACAGAAGGAGCTTTCCCATAGCACAGAGATCCATGGAGTTTGTGGTCACTGTCCTTTCCATCACCTCTATGGGAAACGTTGGTCTCGAATAGCAGGACTGTTCATATTTCACAATACAACTGGGTTTGGACATGCTTTGATCACAGATCACAGCTCTGCTAACACCTGCACTAAATACTAACTAAGCCTCAGAGAATGGAAAATTGCAATGCTAAAGTCAAGAATTAAAAGAAAAGTTTCAAAAGTTACAGTCAACTTCCCAGGCAAATTGGCTCCGTCACTGGCACCTCTCAAAACGTACAAACGTGACTGTCACATTACAAAAACCCCGGTTATCTGCAGTGAGTCTTCATCCTAAGAATTCAAGTGGTTCCTTGCATGTAAGTGTCATAGAGTCTTTCGTCATTTCATGCGTCATTTATTGCAAAAAAGTTTTATAAAATATCTCCTAACATCTTTTTAAACTTTAAGGAAAATGTACATTAGGTACAGGTGCCCTAACGGTGCGAGGGGGAGCTTTAACATCTTTTACCCCCTTTCCCCTTCAAAAAAATGTTTTTTACTACTTGGTGAAGATTTCAGAGGAAAAATAGGACAAGTCAGTCTCAGATTTCTCTCAGTCCTGATGAGCTGGTGCTCTTCGTGGCAGTGTAGTGAGGTTCCATAAAAACAGCGGGTCATTAGTGTCTCTGAGCTGAAAAGGGGAGAGAAAGGGAACATGGTTAAATGTCTTCCAGAACATATTGCAAAAGTAGGTAAAGCAAAAGCTGAGGTGGCCAGAAAAGTCACCGGCTCACCCGCTTTGTGCGTCGTGTGCAGAAGACAAAAAATAGATTGACATTTTCACAAGACAGACACAAGTGAGCAAACTCCTCCGGGGGCCGGCGTTTGAGGAGGAGCCACCGAACCAATCTGTTACATCTCACCCCGTTTCAGCATCCAGAGAGAATTCCAATCGTGAAGACATTTAAAGGCAGCTCAGGAAGGAGGGAGATTAATTCACAAAATCTATACATCGATGGCAGCTCGCAGCACAAAGCTCAGTGTGACCCTGCGGTGCCCTTCCAAACCCGGGACCGAGTGCCTGAGGGAGCTGCAAACCTGCTGATGGTGCTTCCTCCCCGTGGCTGCTGGGTTCTCCCACTGACTCCAGAGAACGGGAATAGATGATGGCAAAGCAGGCAGGACCAGCCCTGAGCCCTGCATGAGCCACCACCAGCCAGCCCCCAGCTCTGACTGGGTGCCCAGAGCAGCTGGGGCTGCCCCTGGATCCCTGGCAGTGCCCAAGGCCAGGCTGGACGGGGCTGGGAGCACCTGGGACAGTGGGAGGGGTGACAGGGGTGGCACTGGGTGGGCTTTGAGGTCCCTCCCAACCCAAACCAGTCTGGGATTCTGGGATTCCGTGGAGATTGTGCTCCTCAGAGACAGTGACTGCAAACCTGACTGCCTGCGTCAGCTCAGTGTGTGTCACTGCATTCCCTGACCTTCCTGAGCGCAGCCCAGTGCCGGATATCAGCCATTCCATGGGTCACTCGCTCCCTGTGGGATCCGTGGGTCACTCACTGCCTGTGGGATCCACGGGTCACTCGCTCCATGTGGGATCCACAGGGTCACTCACTGCCTGTGGGATCCGTGGGGTCACTCACTCCCTGTGGGATCCGTGGTCTGTGGGGCAGTGACAGCTCAGTCTGGCTCAGGGCCCGGCTCTCTGGGGTCTCCACCTCGCTGGACTCTGCTCTGAAGCAGCTCCGTTCAGCTGCTGGAGGCAGAACCACACAGAACCCCAGGATCACACAGATCCCAGACGGGGAAAGCCCTCCCAGCCCATGGAGTCAAACCTGTGCCCCATCCCCACCTTGTCCCCAGCCCGGAGCACTCAGTGCCACCTCCAGGTGACACCTCCAGGGATGGGGATCCAAAGCTCCCTGGGCAGCCCCTGCCAAGGCCTGAGCCCCCTTTCCATGGGGAAATTCCTGCTGCTGTCCAAGCTGAGCCTCCCCTGGCCCAGCCTGAGGCCGTTCCCTGTGCTCCTGTCCCTGTGCCCTGGGAGCAGAGCCCGACCCCCCCGGCTGCCCCTCCTGTCAGGAGTTGTGCAGAGCCAGAAGGGCCCCCGGAGCCTCCTCTGCTCCAGGCTGAGCCCCTTTCCCAGCTCCCTCAGGATTCTCCAGCCCCTTCCCTACGGAGCCATCCTGAGGAGCACCCCAGGAACAAGGCAAAGATGTGGGTCAGGACAGGCCCTGACACAACTCACGGCCCCTCCCTGCCTGTCCCACTGACCTCAGCTCACAGAGCCTTTTCCTGGGAGCCAGCAGTGCCACGGGAACTCTGATTTTTCCATGAGAACGTTTTCCCAAGGCCTGGGTTCGCTGCTGCCCAAAGAGAAGCGCTGCCTTTGAAAGCCCCGGCTTTTATCTCCAAAGGAAAAGCAGAAGGACACGGGGCAGCCCCGGAGGGCGAGAAAAGGCACCCCAGAAGGACAAGGGAAGCAAAAATAGCAGCACATCCCACCAGGGATTAACCCTCAAGGCCAGGAGCCCAATTTAAACAGCTATAGTAACGTTCCTGCACCTTCCTGGGGGATGAGGCTGTGTCTGTGCAAAACCGTGGAACAGAAGGCACAAAACTCCCATTTTCCTGCTCCGGATTCCATCGGCAGCCAGTGGAGAAGAGGGAAACCAGGCTGCTCTTCCAGAGGATGAAGTACTGAAAGCAAGAACTGCTTCCTTCTTTTACATCCTCCAGCAGCAGGGCCTCAGCTACCAGGACAACAAAGAGCAGCAACACATTCTTCCCTTTATGTGCCTAATTCCCTGAAATATATGACAGTATCAAGAATTCCTAAAACGTGGCCAAACCCAGGTTTTTTTCACATAAATGTATCACAAGAGATTATCCCTAAATCCCTCAACACTTGAAGTACCTCAAGGAAAGATTTTTTTCTTTTTTCATTAACTAAACTTCTAACTAAACTAAAATTCTTTGAAAAATCCAGTTTTTGTGGCTTTAGTTCCTTTCCACCAGAGCTACTAATTACCCAAACTGGCACCACGTGCTTTAAAATCCTGCAGAGGTGCAATTAAACCCCAGCATTTCCTAAAGCCAAACAGAGATCCTACACGTTACTAAATAAAAAATTACGTTAAATTAGC
The DNA here is from genome assembly GCA_013400735.1 of Pomatostomus ruficeps. NCBI lineage: Eukaryota > Metazoa > Chordata > Aves > Passeriformes > Timaliidae > Pomatostomus > Pomatostomus ruficeps. Next base: position 33,531 of record VYZT01054103.1, read on the forward strand.
ATTTAAGCAAATATTTGCTTGGAATTGTGTCTGCTTGTTTTACTGACAAAGCAAGTCCCGTGTCCCCCTTTGTGCGCCTGTGAAAGGACGGCAAGGACAGTTCTGCCACCTGAATTTGCTGGGATTCTCTTACAGAATCGGGGAACAAGCCCTTGCCTCCCAAAGGCTCCCAGCACATGCCTGGCACGTAGGAGAATATTTCGTATTCATATTGCATATCTGACATCCCAAACATCTGTAAACAAACACGAGAACTGACCTAGATCTGGTTTTTCCTCAAGAACAACCTGATTCAAAGTTGCTGTTGCATAAACAGCCTCAGCGGAGCAGGAGGTGCACATGTCCCTGGCAGGAGGAGCAGCACAGGTTCCCTCACCTCAAACCTGTGTCACTCCAAGTGGGATTCCTGCAGGACGGGACCAGGACACAGAGGGCAGAATGCTCCATCTCAGACACATTCCTCCAAAGGTTCTGTTTTCCCAGAATCGGATTTGCCAGTGCCAAACTGAGGGGACAGATCTGTCCCCTGTTCTCTCCCGTTCCCTCGGCCTGAGCCGTTGTTTTTCCAGCCCTGCCATTACACAAACACCACCCGGGGTTCCACTGTCACAACTGCAATCCACATTCCAGCGCCTGATTTCAGCTCCCTGTCTCACTTGAAGAATTATTTCCTGTCCCAGCTGCAACTCCGCAGAACCGTGCTTCCCCTGCGCCTCTGCCCCTCTCCCACGGGGATTTCCACACCTGGAATATCCTCGCTTCCCACAGCCCTCTCCTCCTCCTCCTCTGTGCCGAGGAATGGAGTCACTGGCACAGAAACTGAGTTACAGCTGCTCAAAATGTGCCTGCTGCTGATTTGGGAAGTACCTTGTCAAACACAGCCCAGACAAACCCCACAGATCCATCTCTTCAGGCACTGAAGGAGCAAAGCCGGGATTCAAACCTGCTCCAGGGGATCCTGATTTGTTCCCTGAGGCAGCTCCTACCTGCAGGCTGCTGTTAAATTCTCCCCTCAGGCCACGGGCAGGCAGGAAGAGGCGATCAAAGATGCCACAAGCACGGGGAGTCACCTTTCCCAGGTTATTCCACACTTTGTTTCCCTTTTGCTCCCAGGTCTCTCCCTCCTGGATGTGCTCAGGCTTTCCAAAAAGCCCTGGTCTCTCAACACCACCTCCTTTCCAGCCCCTGCTGTTCCCACCTCCTGTTTTATCCTGGGGAAGCACGGAGCCCTGGATCCCAGCTCCCTTCAGGGGCTGGTGCCTGGCACGAAGGTGCTGCTCCACAGTTATCCCAAACTGCCCCATCCGGGAGCAGCACCAAAGCTGGGCAGGGAAAAAGCAGGAGAGCAAACCAGGCACCACCTCCCTGGCACCCCAGCTCTGCCTGGGAACAGCTGCTCTGCCTTGGGGTCACTGTCAAATTTAAGGAAAAAACCCCATAAATGAACTTAAGTGACAGTCTGGACTGTATCCACACCTCAGGTAATACAGAATATTGAAATGGATGAGTAAATCATAGCGAATCATAACCTGCTATCAGGATCCAGCAATTAAACCCCAATAATTGGAGATATTTCTGCCTTGGGGAGGAATTGCTGCTGTTTGGCAAAACCCATCCAAACCACCACAAACAGTTCTTACCATGAGGTCAGGAACAGATGGGGTCAGACCAGGTGCCCAAAACTGCCAGGAGGGCGAGCAGGGAGGAGAAGGGCACAGCACCTTACCAGGGAATGGCATTTACCTGAGCAGCCACCCCAGGAACTCCTGCCAGGGTGACCCCGCGGCAGGGAAGTATTTCAGCTAAAACCCAGAGGAGTCCCAGGGAGCAGCAGCTGGGGGGTTGAACGCTGGCTGGGAACTGCCGTGCTCACTGCAGGGACGGGGATCACAGCCCAGCTTCTTTCCAGAAGGGACAAGGATGATTTGGAGCTGGATGCTCCCATCCCCACCTCTCAAACCTCACCTAACAGATCCTCAGGCAGCTGGCAGCTACACGAGTTCTGTGTTAAACGTGGAGATCCCTGAGCACTCCACGGTCAGAAGCTTCATCAGTTATGGGAAAATTCCCTTTTCAACCAGTGCTGGTCATTCTACCCCACGGGTTCTGCCAGCACACGCGGCCACCCAGCCCTTCAGGCCCCAGCTCCCTGCACTCCGCTCCCAGCTCCATCCTTCTCCAAGATCAGGGAGGGACCCCTGCCCTGCCTGAATTTGCTGTTCCTGCAGGCACTAACTGGAACACAATCCGAGAGCAAAAGGACTGGAGCAGCCCTTCCCCGGTGACCAGCCCGCGCCTTCCCACAGCTCCTCAGGCAAGAGAGCAGCTCTGGTTCCTCACCGGGCTTCACAGAGCAGCCACAAGGACAGAAGATGATGCTGAGAATGAGCTACTGGCATTTATTTTCCAAAATTCACGTTCCTGTTCTACTCTGACATTTTCAGCAGACATGAAAGCAAATCAGTATCAGGATTTAAGAGTTAAATAGAAGCAGACCTAAGGCCAGCAATGCAAAAAGCAACTCTTACCTTCCTCACTTGTGCTACTCTAAACCTAATCAGTTAGAAACTATGTTAAAAAAACCCAAAGGTATTTTACAACGTGCTGAGAAAAAATATCTTTTCAGCCTTGCACAGATCTAAATCAGCCCCACCAACCCCACCCAAGGGTACTTCTGTAGGTTTCAAACTAAACACAGCGGAGTCTGAAAGAGAAACCAAATCATCAGAGATGATTATCTCGCTGAAGTGTTGACACAGAGTTACGACTCTAATTAGACAGTAACAAATATTTGTTCAATCTCCTGCATGACTCCACTCCAGACACACACAGCGTTTCCCAGGGCTTGCAGCTTGGCTCCTGAGCCTCACACCTTCAAACACCTCTGGGAGAAGAAATCTGAGTTTTGGAGTAACTGCTCTCTCTCCCAAGGCATTTTAACAGAAGATCTTGGAGGAACAGAACACCTGTACTGGAAACTCAGCATCCCCTTTTCGCCCTGAACTGCCAGGCCAGAAATATCCAACATCCACACCGAGGAATTTCACTAAGCCCAAAAGGCATCGTTTGCAATTTATCCCATTAAACTGATGGGAAATCAACAGTCACCCTCTGCTGCTGTTTGCCTTCTGAGGGCAGAGCCACAGGAGGACTGAGGTCGGCAAAGACCTCCCAGATCACCAAGCCCAAGCTATTCCTGATGCCCACCTTGTCCCCAGCCCGGAGCACCGAGTGCCACATCCAGGAATTCCTTGGGCACCTCCAGGGATGGGCACTCCAAAGCTCCCCGGGCAGTTCCAGGGCCTGAGCCCCCTTTCCATGGGGAAATTCCTGCTGCTGTCCAAGCTGAGCCTCCCCTGCCCAGCCCGAGGCCGTCTGCACCATCCCTGGAGGGAGCTGTGGATAAATCAGGGATAAATCCTGGGAAAAGCCACTGCCTCGAGTGCAGGAGCAGCACTGCTGGGCACCTCGGGCACTGCTGGGCACCTCGGGCACATCAAAGTTTTGCAGTTTGAGCCAAACCAGCCTGTCCCAGCCTCCGAGGCTCTCCCCTCTCGTTTTCTAGAATCTCCATCACCCCTTTCCCCCGGGAACTCCGCTGCATCCACAGGAGCAGCTCCTTTGGAGTGAAAGGAAAATCAAGGATGAATACAAAGAGGAGATTCTCAACTTCCTGCAACATGGTGGTGTAAAAAAATAATCTAACCAAACGAATCTCTTTGTTTTGAGCCCTGCTCAGTCTGCAGCGATACAGCACAGCCACTATAAAACTGAGGAAAGACTTCAAACTCACCAGCCACAATTCAAACCTGACTTCAAATGCCTTCCCTGACAGCTCTGAGGAACAGAAACGCACCCAAAGCCAGCTCTCCCCTACTGCTGCCCCCAGAGACCACCTGAGCAAACCCTGCCACAAGCGGCAGCGCTGCTCTCGTTTTCTAGAAATGCAGAGAACAAAGCTTCCAGGTCTTCTGAAGGAAAAACACCCGTGCCAACGCTGACCGTGCCACTACGTGGCTGAGAACAACTCCTTCAAAACCAGTTCACTTGAGCTTCTAAACCTCAAGGAAGTGGTGTAGACATCTGACCCACCTCACATGGCTTCCTGACTCCAAAAAGCAGTTTGCTTTGAAAACAAAACACAGCTCATTTACTTGAAGAAACTGTTTCTGTTTGCAGGAGAGAATACAGAGAAGTGAAACAGATTTTTTTTCCAATTTTTTCTCTTTTTTTTTTAACAAAAATTATTGTGTGTTTATCACATTCAAAAAGCATTGACCAGTGGGGCTTTTTGGGAACTCTTAGAATGCCAAGGTAAAGCTGGGATATTTGGAAGCTTAATTAGCAATTAATGACTGTCAGCTTGAGGAAAATTTGAACAGCCATGTGTTTGACACTTTAGACTTCCAATAGTTCTGTGGGCACAACAGAATAATCAAAAAAGGTAAAAAGAGGCTGAAGGCTTTGGCAAGACCAGACAGTATCATGAATAATATGAAATTAAATCTTAAAATAAAAATATTTTCAGGGTTTGATGATTAAATCCTTGCCCCCAATTTCATGTCTGTTTAATTTCAGTCCGAGCTTAAATTTTTACATCTGTCACGATTGCCTGCGTGGGCAAGTCTGGCAAAACCAGGATTGGAACTGCTTTGGGATGAGCACCAGGAGACTCTTCACAAGGCATTGCAAGGCTGAAGCGGGAATGGGCTGGAGGACACAGGAATTGACGTGGTCAGGTAAGGACCAAACCTCACAGAGAAAAAAAAAAATAAAGTCAAGTTTGCATGGAAATGCCCCAATACTGAGCAGAAAACATGCAAGGAAAGCTGGGGCGGCAGTGGAGAGCAGCTCTGAGACGGAAACTGAAACATTCCCCACTGCCCAGGTGACATCACCCACAGGCTCTACTCAAATACACGGCCCAAAAGCTCATTAGGGGAGAAATTTAATCAACTTTCCAGAAAGCTCTCTACAGAGCTGGTTCTGAAACAAAAGGGACAGGTAATTAATAATCTCCAAATTAAGGCTGAAGTGTACCAATAGTATTTACGTCAAGCACTTAAATCTTTAAGGATGCGTGAAAAAGGACAATTTGCTTTTTAAGGGTGTCCTCTAAATCCGGCATACAGATAAAATACTCTGACATCCTGGATTTGTTTCAAAGCTTTTTGAGAAACACACACAAATAATTCAGATTTAGTCAATTTTATTTACAGTTTGTTTTTTTACATTTCAGAGCATTACACAATTACATATTCTCATTTTTCTGACCTGCAAACAGATACCTTAAACGGAAATATTTAAAAAAAAAAAAAAGGAAAAAAAAAAAAAAAAGGGAAGTTAGATACATCCAAAATGCAACAATTACACATCTGACAATTCACAAAGTGTAATTTACTAGGACGTATCCTAAGAATTTAGGAACAACCAGTCAGGAGAAAATCTGACCAATTTCAGCAATGGATTATTTACACATTCAAAACAAAGCCTCTCTTTAAGCTAAACCTGCAGGCAAACGGCCTGCCAAGGTTTCTTCAGGAAGAAAGACCAGAACGATTCACACCTATGCAGCATTAACAGCCCTTGATCCCAAACACTGAGGCCTCCTCAGCTTTGTCCTAGAGCTACAGGCATCCCTCGACTTCTCCGACCCTGAAGTGATTTACTTGTGCCCCCATGTGCATAGAAAGGTTGAGTGTTTAAGTGGTCACTACGATAATAAAACCCCATTTAATCTGGTCTTTAAGTCACTAAAATTCTTCTTCCTTAACGACCCCAGGGGCTGCAGCCCGCCGGGCCTGGCCAGACTAAATCCATCAGAGACTGGTTAAAAATCCTCTTTAAAGACCATTTAGACAAGGCTTACATTTCTACACTTCCCTGATGGGCCACCTAATAAAACAAAAAAAAAAAAGTCACAGCTACTACTTTCACCCCTCGTGTCAACCCCTGGCCACACAGAACTAGTTACATACTGGGTAGAAACTACTAAAAAATTCCCTGCAAATCAGCTGCCTTCCAGCTGAGGCTATGGCTCCTATGCATCGGGCGCTTGAGGAGGTTTGGTTCGTTTCATTTTTTCTTTTTATCTCTTTAAAAAAAAACTTCTCACTTTAAAAATACCCCAAGTCCTCACTTTTAGGCTAAATTTTGATTGCATGTTCAATTGGTTTTTAACCGTCACGAACCGCTACGCACGGCACGAGTCTCGTATTAAAAAGAGCAGTCAACCGAGTGCAACTTCTGACTTTGCCACGTCCTTCCTGGGAGTTCTCTCTAACCTGGCTACGGGTTTGGTGGAGCCTCCAGGTTTCTTGCCTACCTTACTCTCCACGTTCACGTCTCAAACTGCGTCAGCAGGGCCCGCACCTCGGGCGTGAGCTGCTTGGCAGCCTTGGCTGCCTCAGTGACGGCCTTGCGGTACAGACCCTTTCTCTTCTTATTAAAGCGCAACTGGAAGCTTTCTAAAAAGGGGGAGAGCTGTGCAAGAGCAAGGAAAGACGTGGTGGTGGAGCCGAACCACGAGATCCGAGCCTCCTGGCGCACCAGCAGCCCGGTATCCTTGCGGCTCACAGTTATGGTAAGGATACGGGCCGGCCACCAAGGGAAGCCATAAATCTTGGCCCAAACAATGTCCCCTACACATACGGTCCTGCCATCTGGTGTGACACACTTAGAGACGTTTTTGGAAAAGACTTCTGTTTTCAAGGAATTACTGAGCTTTTTCTCTTCCTTCGAAGAGGAGGAGGAGGAGGAGGAGGAGGAGGAAGAGGAGGAGGAAGGTGCATGCATGCTGCCTGGAGGAAAATCAAAGCTTTCAGTAGAGCTACACTCAGAGTTGGTGGATTTCAAATCATCTGTGCTATCACTACTACAAACTGATGCACTGGAAGAGTCAGATTTCTTTTGATTAAGGGTCATGTAAACCGTTATATTGCTTTTGCTGCCTCTCTTGCCCAGTGTCTGCTGTTCATCCTGCTCAACAGTTACATGCACTTCACTCGTGTCCTGAACCTCACTGCTGGCCTCTTCGGGGCCTTCTGAGGGGCTCTGGGTTTCTGAAGGGGCCTCACCTGCTGAGCGGGTGGAGGAGCAGCGAGACTGGGGCTTAGTTGCCATCTTGCCGCTCCGTATTTTCTCAAGTCCTGTCTTGAGGGAAGAGTCATTCTCTTCGTTGCGGTACCGCTGCGGCTTTAGGCGCAATCGGGGCGGGAGGGACCCTGAGCTGGTGTTCTGCAGACGCCGCGTGAAGTGGACCTTTGAATGTGCATTTTTGGAAGAGGAGGTTGCACTCTGCTTCTTTTGTGCCTTTTCTTTGGCCATTTTCAAGACTTCCCGAGCTTTCGCATGATCCATGTTTTTGCTCTGGAGCACTTTTTTTGTGTTTAACTGCGCTTTCGAAGTATTTGCTTGTGCGGAAACTTTAACTACTCTGCTTCTGCCGTGGGCAATATTTGAAACCTTGACCACAGCGTTCCTTTTCTGGCTTTCGTTTTGGCTTTTTCCATCCACCTTATGGTCAGTCTTAAGTTTTTTATTCACAGTAGTCACGCTCTCGTTTCTTCGCTTTTTACTGTCCTCGTATTTGGAAGAGTCACTTGCATTGCCACCTTTTTTGATCTCCTTTTTCTCTGCCACCACGCTGTTTTTGCACTTGTCGCACAGGACCTGCCGGGGCCGTAGTTTGATGGCGTTCATGATCGAAGTGGGTTCCTCCCTGTACATTTTCCGCTTGGGCCGCTTGATTTTCCGGGGCGGAGGCTGAGGTATTGACTGGTTGTAGGTGTCCCTGATAAACAAAGGAGGAGGGTATGGCGCTCCCTCGTGAAAGAGAGGAGGAGGTTTAGAAGTCCAAAGGCTTTGAGCTATGCTGGGCTCTGCCGGCTGCGTGAGGGAGGAGTCCTCGGGGAGCGCAGCGTCGGCCTCGCACTTCACCTGCGCCTCCTCTTGGAATGCTTTGCTTTGGAGCTGCATGGCTTCGGGTTTGTCCTTGTACTCCCTTTTCGGAAAGATGGTCACCGGGATTCCGTGGGGGCCAAACCTTAAAGAGAGAGGGGAAAAACAAAAGATTTCAATGTTTTGAGGGAATTTTTGCAGCGTTTCTCACGAAGCGTTTGAAAACCACGAAGCCCAGGGAAATCAAAGCTTCATCTCCGGCCTTGCGGGAAGCTTTGAAAAGGCAAGACACCAAAATGAAGTCAGCAGAGAACAAAAAACACACCACTTATTACCAGTTTCTCTCCTATCAACAAGATGCCCGAAAATGTAACAAAAATATCCCCCAGGCAGCAGCAGAATTAACTTTCTGCTCCTAGAAATGCTCATGAACACACAAACTCACCCCAACAACTCCCAGTCTACCCAAGCTCATTTTCCACACTAAGTCAACTTTATGCAAAGGCATCTTCAGGAACTTTTTTTCCATTTTCAGCATGGCAGAAAAGGAGGAATGTTCCAGATTTAACAGAGACAAATCCAGGCTGCCTCAAGCCTTGCACTGAACAGGGAGAGCCAGCACTCTCCATCCACAAAAGCTCAGCACTTGATGCATTACAGCCCAAAACTCCCCGGTCCAGTTTGATTTTCTCCCAGCAAAACTCCCTTTATTTCAGCTCAGTGCAAGCCACTCCTCCCTGTTCCACGAGCAAACAGGATTTTACACCTTTCACTCCTTTTCTCCAGATCAGAACTGGACAAGGGAGTAACTGCCCAGGATCTGCCCTCGGGTTTGTGTTGCACTGTGGCTGCTCAACAGCAACACCCCCTCAGCTGATTGAACTGAAGCTTATTGACTATTTTTGTTGTACAAGTGCCTACACGCTGCCTTTGTTTCCTCAAAACTGGATTTGAGAAGGAGTCACCCTGTGTCAGAAGGTTCTTTAGTGTCCCCAACCAAAGCCATCACTCGTTTGTCCTTTTGCTCACCACAAGCCTCTTTCTACACCTGAAGTTGTAACTGAAGCAAGCAACCCACCCGTGATTAAATTACCCACCCAGTTTGCGTTTCAGCAGCTCAGACAGACATTTGTCCAGCCTACAGACACTGAACCACAAGGGACTCACTCACAACTAAGTCTTAATCCCCTCCAGTCCGTCAAGGGTAAAGTTGCTTTTCCACAAAGGACTGTGAGCGAGTCGCTCAGTCCCAAGTAAGGCTTTAAAAGAAACTATCAGCTGACAATAATTAAATTAGCAACATTTTCAGTGTTGCTTGCATCAAGCCCTTCAGCTTCTAAGAGAAAACAAGATCCAGATCCTCTCTTTCACCACCTGATAAAGCTTAGGGGATTTGGGAAAAGTTAATCTACGGTAAGAGCTGAAAACAAGACAGGGCAGGATCTCTGCTGTGCAAATTCCAATCCCGAAGAGCACAGCAGCAGAACTAGGCAGGAGCGGGATATCAAACCCCACAGAGAAAAATATCCCTTACAACCGCTCTCAGTGCCTCGGGAACTGCATTTCCAGCCCCTCAGAGGCCATTCCCAGAGCCCAGGGCCAGGCCCTTCTCCCTCAGAGCATTGGTGTGACCCTGAGTCAGGAAATGAAGCGTAATGAGCTGTCACCAGCAAGAGGTGGATGAAGAGGACTGCAAGGATTTCCAGAAGGATCCCACTCAAGTATTTCATCCCTCTTTCCCCAGGTTTTCACTCTATTGCCTCACCAGCAAAGCGGGCACGATTCGCACTCCAAAGGCACAAAGCTCAGCAGTGCCTGACACCAGGAAATCAAAGATCCACTCTGCACCTTCCCCTCTCCTTTCCTTCAGGCACCCGCACAAAGCATGGGCCAGAACTGGAGATCAGGAAGCCCCAAAGGGGAATTTCTACCCAGGATGCAAACCTGCTTTAGTAGGACACAAACCCAACCCAGAGCGAAGCCCTGAAGCCAGAGCATCCCTCACGAAAGACCCTGCCTTAAAAATGAACCAGAACCTCCCACCCTGCCCACCTACAAACTAACGAACTGGGGAAGTACAGGACACTCATGGATATTGTCCGGTGCCAGCTGTGTCCAGCACTACTCCTGTAAATGAGGTGTTAACACAAAACATTCAGGTCAAGACAATCCACCTGCAAGACAAAACACATTTGGAAAGCCAAGAGACTGAATATTATTTCCAGTACTGTGCCTGCTCTTGGCCTCACCCAACGGCAGAGCGTGTCCATAAACAGCTTTTAGATTATCTCTGCTTCCTCCCCGGCTAATCAAGTTCTCCAGAACGACACGAAAATGAAGACAAGAAAACAACGGCACAAAAACTTGCAACTGAAACAGTAAATGATCCAGGAGAGAATAAAGACAAAGAACGAGGTAAGAAAAGAGGGATTTGTTTCTCCTAAGAGAAGCAGCAGAATGAAGACGTGATCTCAAAGCTCTTCAGGACAAGGCATGACACAGCATCTCATCAGTTCTGCAGCACGCACAGGCGTTTATTGCACCTTCCAGCATTCAAGCCCTGTTCTCACACCTCTGGCTGGCGGGCCCTGAAGATCAATGCCTCTCATCCAACCCCAGGGATTTTTGTCCCACCAGCTGCAGGCCTGAACCAGTCACTCGTGTTTGGAGTCAGACAGAAAAGCTGCAAAAGCATTTGGTTCATCTGCCGTGGAGATGAGGGAGGACTACACCAGAGAAAGGAGTTTAACAAACCCAAGGACACAGCTCAGTTGTATCGCGACCTTTCCTGATCCCCCAGCCAGTCTGGCTGGCACAGGATCAGCTTTGAGCAGAAACCATTTCAGTCACCCCACAGGGAGACTCCCAGCACGCTCCTTTGGCCACGTGTTGCATGTTTAGGTTCTGCAAGGAATTGCCGTGCCTTTAATCCACCACAAAATAATTTTTTTAATGTATTGATCCCAAGTATCAAGGTTTCAAGACGGAAGGAAAGATACCCTGCAATTACTGTTTGCTGAAAATAAAAATGCCCTGGTGCCCGAGCTCCAGCTGCTCCCTGCCCTGCCCTCTCCTGACTCACGGAACAGTTCCACCTCGGAGCATCACACTGCAGGCAACGGGAGATTCAGAGACAGGGGATCTACAACTGCAGTGTCAGGAAAGCCAAACTCAGAAATGGGTATTTCAGCCTCAACTCAAGGCAGTTCTGGGAAGCAGAGCAGATTCTGCTGCTTCCTCCCTACGGAAATCAGAGCCAGCTTTGCATGGTGCCAGCTCCTCTCCTGCAGAGGCGGCCCAGCTCTCATCTGCCTGGAAAAAGCACCTCTGAGAGAGCATGGCTGAGATCTGCTGTGTAAAACTCATCTCCCCGAGGTTTTCCAGGTAACCAGGGCAAGCAGCAGGACCTGATCACACTGCTGCTGCGGATACCACTGCAATGTGCATTTTCCTTGGAGACATAAACAGCAACAGGATACCAGGACCGATATTGAAGTAAGAGACTGATCAATTCTGGCAGCACAAGGATGTTTACACTGAGAGGAGCTTTCACTTGACCAGGGTGTGCAGGGACAGAAATATGGTAGAAACAGGGAGGTTCATGTCCAATTTGCCAGCTGCAAGTTAATTAATAGGCAGCCGTGGCATCCAAAAGCCAGTCTGGGTACCAAACCCAGAACTCTGGCGTTTAAACCCAGAGAGTTTTGTATTACAGACATAAAAACTTAAGCGCTTTAAGGAAAGTAAGCTCACTTTTTTCAAATCCAAATCCTACAGCAGAATGGCTACAACGAATGCACATTGCTGTTCCATTTGTATGCAAAACACAACAGTTAAAGAGCATTTTTAAGAAATAACCAGAGATAAGGAACAAACCCCATTTTAACTCATGGCTGCGTGTACATAAACCAAGCACATAAACAACACACCCCGGGGCAAAGGGTTTCGCATCAGCACCTGAAGTTTTAAGTTCTCATCTTCAACCTCCAATGTCTGACTTCTCCTTCTCTACTAAAAGGAAGAGAAATGGAAAGCCCCTTGTTCTGCCACAGGAGAGAAGCCACTGGGCAGGTTCAGAATTATTTCCCATTTGTCTCTGGACACACTGAACCGACACCAGCAGAGCCGAGGAACTGGTGTGGAAGTTTTAAACCAAGCCTGTTGTAAATGACTGATCCAAACTCAACTTCCCCACCAGGGCAGTGCAGAAATCTCCTCTCACCCTTTCTGGCACCCAAGATCATCCCTGGTCTTCTGCAGAAACCAGGATGAGCGGCAGCTGAAGCCATTTTTGCTGCACGGATGGAAGTTCTGAGAGTGTAATAACACACTGCAAGAACTGTGGGTATGTATTTCCTGCATCCAAACCGTGGGTTTAAATTATAACATTCCATGCAATACACAGTTAGATCATAGCTATTTGAACACAAATTTTGCAGAACTCCTCAAAATAACCTGCACTGGAAACACAGATGATGCAACAGGCTATTTTTAATGCAGGATTTACTTGGTGTGATAAAGCACAACGTGGAATATATTCCTTTAAAAGCAGGCACCTTCCTGAAAAAAGCACTCCCAGAAGCCAAACAATCAACCCCACGGTTTATTCACCTCCTGAGCGATGGAACACCAGGCTAAAGAGACGAGAAAACGCACATTGCACAGAGAGCTCTGACAGGACTGCAGTAGAGCGACTCGGAACAGCACCACGAAGGAAGGAGCAGCTCTGGTGAGGCTGAAGAGCACCCAGGTGGTGCCGGGCACAGGGGGAAGGAGGGCAGCCCTCACCCTGCCACTGGAGAGGATTTACACCTGAATTTCCATCGGGTTTGTGGAACCTGGAGTTCGGTCAAGGATGTAAACGCAAACTGCACAAGACAGGATGTTGGAGTTCAGGCTTTCCATCAGCCACCTTAATTTTACTGGCACATCTGTAGAGCTGAAGGTCTGTTTAAACTGAAAGATCTTTGCATTTTTACACCTGTTGCCGTTATTAGCTGCCAGGTGCCGTTTGAAGCAGACACTTCGCTGATGTATTCGCTGTGATCTGTTTTGAAGTGTTACACCTTGACTGTGCTCCTGAAGATCATCCAGATGCCAGACCCAGGACACACGGAAGAGAATTGATAAATGGGTGGATTTCAGTGTCAGGATGGCCAAGATTCGTCAGTCCCGCAACAGAGGATAAAGTGAAAGCAGACTGAAAATCTCACCTCTGCCCTGTCCCAACACCCTGAACCACGCAACCCTCAGAGAGCCAGGAGAAGCCATGCTGCTGGAATAGAGAATTGCTAAGGAAGGACAGCTCAGCCATCGTCTGTCACATCCCAGGCCACCAAAGAACAGCTGAAGACCCAGATCCCTTCAGGGAAGGAGAGTCTGAGGCCCCACCCAGACCCCAATTCTAACCCCACCCTCTGAATGAGGCTACGTTTGACACCTTCACTAAAACCTCTGTCACTCACAAGCCAAAAAACCCTGAATGACCCTCTCAACCGCCCTCCCATCACACCTGTGCCTCTCACCTCCTGGGGTAACAAAACAAACGGCACAGAAGTGTCGGGGCTGTTCCTTAAATGCCAGAATCCCACCGAGCTCCTCTGGGCTCCTGGGAAACCCCAAGAGAGGGCAGGTGACGAGGTGTGGGGACACCTCGGGAGCTGAGTGCGTGTTTTAAAATAAAATAAACTGAAACACACAACCCTGAGCCACAATGTGCATCACAGACCATCAGGCCTCCTGTAAAACCCAGACAAGGACGGCCACGTGCTGTCCCCGGTTATTAAATGGAGGAGCTGACAGAAATGTGCCACATTTCTTCAAGTGACGCTTCTGCTGTTTCCTTCTCACATCATTCTCTTGAATTAACAAATTGGGAAAAGCACAGTGTCCAAGAGTCAGTGCTGCACCTGGAAACTGCTTCTGGGATTGTAGGAACTGCAAACTGCCCACAAAAGTTTATTTTCACCACACAGCTCATGCACACCTTGGTGCGGGAAGTCCTTCCTTATCCTCCACAACCAAAGCCCAATAAAGACATCATTTCAAACACACGTCTACCAGGAACACACTGGGCATCTCCTGGATATCTAACTAAGGCTTTTAGGTCACAAAATGACTTTTTGCTCTCTCTTTCTTCCTCAAGAACTATTATGAACACACACAAGTCAGAAGGGAACCAGTTCAGAGAAGAAGACAAGAAACATGTCCTTCACAGCTGCAGGATCAGAAGGAACATTCCAGTTAAATGATAAAGCAATAAAAAGGCCAATTCCTGACTGTTGGCAAAACAACAGAACATAAATTTAATCCCCCCTCCTTCCCTAATCTTTGGGAAGGAAAAGAAAGAAAGAAAACCCACACAGAAATAATGATTCTTTTTCCAGAAGAACAAACTAAAACCACAACTTCTTAATCCTGTGTTTTCAGATGTACAAATGCTACACTCTCAGGTGTTTCCTTCCCAGCCGCTTCCTGCAGGTGCAGAGCAGGAGTCCCTGGGAGCCGGCAGGCGGGATGGGGACACCCCCTCAGCAAACAGGGAGGGACTGGAAACCCCACAGAACCCGCTCGGGATGGGAGGGACCTTAAATCCCCCCCAGTGCCACCCCTGCCATGGCAGGGACACTTCCTCTGTCCCAGGGACACCTCCCACTGCCCCAGGGGCTCCCAGCCCTGTCCAGCCTGGCCTGGGGCACTGCCAGGGATCCCGGGGCAGCCACAGCTGCTCTGGGAATTCCATCCCAGCCCCTGCCCGCCCTCCCAGGGAACAATTCCTGCCCAATATCCCCCCCATCCCTGCCCTGCCTGTCTCTCCCATCAGCTCCCCCAGCAGAACCTCGCCCCTGCACCAGCAGAGCACTCACAAGGTAGAGGCAGCAGCGCTAACGAGGTTTAACAGGAGGAATTGCACGTTTTTAATTTGTGCACTGAGCCTTCAGAGTACCCACGGCGGGGACAAGCTCCTCTCCAAAGGATGATTTAGTGAGTAACAAATGGATCGGGCACCCAGGACATGCGGGTTCCTGTTTTCTGATGATTTTCAAAACTTCCTGGGCAGCAGGTGCAGGGGACGGCCATTGGTACAGGCAGGGAAACGCTTCCTTCCCTCCAATAAATGCGGGAATAAAGCCCATCCAACCCAGGGGCTCGTGGTGTAAACCCCTAAATGGATAAATCCATTTACAGCGGGTCAGAGAGGGAATCAGGCCCTTCACACAAACTTCACTGACTTCATCTCGAATAAAATGCAAAGTCAGGGCATCATCTCAACAATGAAACACGAACTAAGAAAGAAACAACCAAAAAACCCTTTAAAATCACAAATATTTGGGCATTTTTTGTTTTTCTTTCACTGTAAGTTCAAGTAATTCAGAACATGACTTGAGAACACTAAAGAGAGTCCACTGAACAGGTTTTTAAAACACTTAAACTTCCTCTTCTTATGGAAGTGGCACCTTCACTGTTCTGGAGGGTGCAGAGGGGAATGAGAAATTAAGATTGAAAAAGGAATAGGAATTATTTTCTTCTGAGTACACAGTGAACACAGCCACTTTGGGAAGCTGCTGAATGAGTAAATTCCAATACCAATTGTCACTGCGACTCAGGAAGAACTGTCAGTCTCAAAATATTGATCCCTTTGGCATTAGGGAAGTTTGTGGGATTATTGCCCTGCATTTGAATGAGACAGATTTCAGCAACCACCCATCTCCCGTGCTGGAAATCCCAGCGTTGTCATGTAAATGCACGGAATCTGGGTGGTTCTCATTTAACCCTGCCCTTCTTTTTGCCTTCTGGTCCAGTGGAAAAGCTTGTCACAAGAATTCCAGGGCCTGCCACAGACACAGAAGGAAGTTCATGAGAAATATTCATGTTCTGCGAGTCCAGGTGCTGCCACACCAAACCAAAATAAACAGACACAAGGAAAAGCTGACACCTAAACAACACCACCTGTTAGTCACCACAGAAGTGGCAAAACTGAATTGCTGGACAGACAGGTAACACCTTTTTCTTGATCATGCTTCCGTTTCTTAGAGGTAGGAAGTTCTTGGACTATTTCTAGAGCTTCTTTTCCCCTGCATTTCCTGCTCTGAGACATCTGACTGCTCTTACCTACCAACATTTTGTTGTCACCAGCCAAGTATCACAGCCCTTCTGTCTCAAAACCCAGCTCTTCTTGCCCACGCCCTCTGCAGAGCTCGGCCTTTAGGATTTCAATTTCCCCTCCTGGATTCCCACGTGAAAGCACCTCGGAAGGAATAAACGGTCCCACAGCAAGGAGAACCTGGGAAGGGCAGCCCCGAATTCCTGCGGGGCTTTTCCGCAGTTCCCAGGGCAAAGGTTTGTCCGGGAGCTGTGCTGGGACCTGGGGAGGATGGAGATGCTTCCACCCGGGCACAGCGGCAGCAGCAGCCGGGCTGCAAACTGAGTTCTGCTGCAAACTGAGTTCTGCTGCAAAGGGCTGCAGATCTGCTGCACGCCAGAGGCCGTTCGGTGCACAAGGAGCTGGTGTGTTTGTGGCCAGGGGGTGTTCAGGAGGAGAGGATGGATCCCTTCCAGGAGAAAAGGAGAGGCTGGGATTTTCCTGCCCTCCTGGAAGCAGAGGTTTTGTCGCCCTCCTGCCCAGGGCAACCACGGAACTCTACTGGGACAACTTCAAACCTACAACAGAATTGTGTTCCCCGGGATTACACCTCATCTGTGTCACCTCCTGTCCTGCTCAGAGATGCTGCTTCACCCTACAAGCGATGCGGTTTTGCTCAGCATTTCACACCTCATCAACTGACAGACCGAAAACTCCATCCCGTGACATTATCCCAAACTTGGGGTTCACAAAAAGCCCTTTGTGCCCAACCCCAACCACGCAGGGAGCCCCAAGCCAGCAGGGCTGGTCCCCACAATTTTCCTTTTCGGAAGCACTGATAATATTCATATTCCAGGAAGTTACTGAACAGCTACGAACAACGCAAAAGGAGTGAGAAAAGACACACGTCCACACACAGCTGAAATTCGGGGGGAGAAAGTGCTGCTTATTTTGCGTAATGATTATTTTAAATAATAACCTTGCTTAAAATTCACTTTTCTTTTGCAGGGTCCTTACATATCCAGAAAATAACCAAGACGAAGAGGTATTTTCACCTGCTGCTAGGACCTAGATTGTTTGTAAGATACCACGATGTCTGGTCTCCCAAGAGCTTCTTGCATTAAAAGGCAGTGAAAAGAAGCAAACCCCAAACGCTGCCGTCTGATGAGTTATTGAGATACATAAAAATCCCCCCTCGTATTTAAGAACCACGAAACTTCCCCCCGTTCATTGCATACAAGGAGCAATCAGCACTAATTGACAAGTGCAACAGCCTAGCTGGAAAACCATTATTCTGGAAAAATAGTATGTGCTGAAAGAGAAGGTTACCTAGGCAATGTAAGCCCGAACGAGCAGGGCAATCCGATTTTTGGGGCTGTTCTGTACAAAGAGGGGAATAAACGCCAAGCTGTGCGCTCGGTGCTGCTCCCGGCACACGGGGATGCTGCTGCAGCGCTGCGAACCCCGGCCGAGCCCGAGGCTGTGCCCGTGTGCTCGCCCCTCTCCCGGCTCTCCCGATCCCATTCCCCGGGCGGGAGGGGACCCTGCCCACCCCCGGCTGGAAGGGTCGGGGAGGAGGAGGAGGATGCCCGGCAGCTGCGGCTCCGCTCCCCGGGGAGAACGCGGGGGCAGGAGCCGCTCGGCCCTGGGCGGACCGGGGCCAGGGAGGGATGGGATGGGATGGGATG
>VYZT01054103.1:51905-137967 GCA_013400735.1 Pomatostomus ruficeps
GCTGGCGCGCCGCAACGCCGCGCTCCTATTGGGCGGCGCGCCTGTCCGTCAAAGCCCGCGGGAACTTCTCGTTGGCCGGCGGGGGCTTCATTCAGTGCGGAGCCGGGAAGGGGAGGAGGGGGCGTGGCTTATCCCTTTATAGGCCGGCTCCGATGGGAGGGGCGGGGCCTCTGGGGCTGTTCCGCCATCTGATTGGCGGAGGGAGGCGTCGCTCCGCAGGGAGGCCGCTGATTGGCGGGGCCGCGTGTCCGTCGCGGGGCGGGAAGCGGGGCCGGGAGCGCGCGGGGGAAGATGGCGACGGCGGGAGGGCCGCCATGAGGGGCGCGGGTCGGGGCGCCCCTCACGGGGATCAGGGCGCTCCTCAGCCTGCTCAGGTCGCCCTTCATGGGGATGAAGTTGGCCCTCGTGCGATCGCCCTGGAGCGGCTCCCCCACATGGAGCATAGCCCGGCACTGCCTCCTGCGTTGTACAGTACGGGCAGGGGAGCTGCTGGTCCCCGTGCTGGGGAGACACTGAGGGGTGACACTGGGGAGAGGGCAGATCACAGAATCACAGAATATCCCGAGCTGGAAGGGCCTCACAGGATCATCCAGTCCAACCCGTGGCTCTGCACAGACCCCCCAATAATCCCAATCCCTGGAGTGGTGTCCAAACGCTCCTGGAGCTCTGGCAGCCTCGGGGCCGGGACCATTCCCCGGGGAGCCTGGGCAGTGCCCAGCACCCTCTGGGGGAAGAACCTTTCCCAAAATCCAACCCAAACCTCCCCTGACACAGCTCCAGCCCTTCCCTGGCACCTGTCCCTGCTCGCCACAGAGCCGTGTCTGACCCTCCCGTTTGCCCTCACCCGACGCGGGGCAGGCAGAGGCACTGGTGCCTTTCTGTGAGGGAAATCGGCACTTTAAAGTGTGAAGCACCATGAATTAGGCACATCAGTTAAAAGTAGAAAATGCAGCGTCGAAAGGAGATAAAAAGGAGTCGATATTTTTCTTCTACACCACCGGGTTGCTCCGAGCCCCGTCCAGCCCGGCCTTGGCCGCTCCCAGGATGGGGCAGCCGCTGCCGCTCTCATTCTGCACCTCAGGAGATTCAGACACTTTCTCTCAGGAGTTTGCAAAAGCCAGGCTCCAGCCACCTTTCGGGCAGGGAGGCCAGAAGGGTCGTGACCCTCATCACAAAGCAAAGAGGTTTCATCTTGTGATGATATTTCTTTGTGCTCAGGACACCCGGCCCCGGTTCCCCTCCCTGTGGCTGCTGAGCGGAGATCCCGAGGACACAAGAAATTCCCGACTAACACAGAAAGGAATAAACCTGCTCAGCCCTGGAGCCGATGGGACGCTCAGATCCGACAGCTCAGCCCAGCAAGGCTCTTTGTTATGTTAAGCTCGGACTTATGTGAAGGATGGGGATAAAACGGAAGATTTCCTCTTGCAAGTCTTCTGCCCGAGCGCACCTTTTCAGCAGGTGTTGCCTGTGGGAGACAGTGACCATTTAAATGCAAATTGCTGGGTTTTACCTCCCCTGGGGTCCCCAGCGATTCCCGTGCTCCACAGGGACAGGGTGGGTGTATGGCTTCTTCTCTGCTTCACTGCGGTAACCGCGGATTATGTGCTTGACCCCACTGAGGGATCAAAATAAAACATAAACGGCTCCTTTGAATGCTGAAAGGCGCTGTGGGTGCTGTTATAAAAAGGTGAATAAGGACATTTATATACCAGAAAAATGCCCCGCAGAAATACCATAGGTAACCCTTGCATTCAACCACACCAACACAGGCATGTGCATACAGGATGAAACTCGTAAATTCAACAAAAAGCCCTCACTATATAATTTTTTTTCCATCCCAAATACCTTTGATCACCGTTTAATTTCTATTTATTTCAAATCTAACCTGTAATCTCCTTAAGACAGGATTTGCCCTGCAGTGGCTGGTCTGCATAGTGCTTGGCATAGCTGGAGTCTCTTTTCTATCCGGGAACCTTTAGAAACTGCCAAAATAAAACTAATTAAGTTAATGAAACAGATTGCACTAGCACACTCTCTGTAAATTAAAACAAGTCTCTCTGTGTTCGGCGAGTGGCAGGAAGGACAGAAGTGGGGAGAAGAAACTATAAATTACAGAGAGGAGCAGGGACAACCAGGGAGAATAAAACGGTTAAAATGAAGGCAGGAAAACGCCGAGCTCCGTAAGGATGTGTTGCAGTAAATTGTGGGGCTGGGCAGCTGGGGAGGCTGAAGTTTGAGTGGGGAGAGCGAGGGGATGTGGGGAAGCAGCAGATCCGACCGGGGCTGTGGGGAAGGAATTGTTTGTGTGGGCAAGCTGGGACCTGAGAGGGATGTGGGACCTGAGAGGGATGTGGGACCTGAGAGGGATGTGGGACCTGAGAGGGATCTGGGATACAGGAACCTGTAGTCAGCATTGGTGATACCGATTGGTTCTGTCATGGAACTCCTCTCTGGAAGTGTGAACAGTCCCAGCATGTCTGAGTGCTTCAGGTAACGAGCACTGGGGTGGGGATGTGGAGATTTCAGACGCTGGACAGCGGGAACATCACTCTCTGGGCATCCATCAACCCCCTGGAAATGCGCTGCCAGGAAAGAGCCGCCGCACAGGGCAGGGCTGTAAGGAGCAATATTGATAAATGGAGAGCGGGCAGGGTTACGGCGAAGCCAAATCCGTGATTCCAGCTTCCCCGAGCTTCCTTGGAGCCAGGCTGTGCCAGCAGGCTCCTCACGGAGCTGCCCTGGGAATCGCCCAGGGGCTGGAATTCCCGGTGCTGCTGGAGATGCCCAGGTTCCCCGTGCTGTCCGTGCTGCAGCTGCTCTGTCTCAGGGTGGCACTCAGGGCTCTGAACAGGGTGTGGGTTCTGAGGGACACTTTGTGGTGTCTGTGGGACAGCAGAGCCCTCTCCCAACACCTGCACGGGGCTGGAGGAACTTCAGAGAGGAGGTTCTCAGCTCCAACAGCCCCTCTGAGGCTTTGGGACTCCCCACGTTCCAAGGTGTGCTTTGGGTCCTCCCTGCAGCCTTTGCAGCTCTCTGCTGCAGGGACACAGCTCTGCTGCCCTGCTCAATCCCAGCTGCAGTGACAGCAGCTTCCTGTGACCCTGGGCACGGCCACCAAACCCTCCCCGAGCCAGGTTTAGTGTTCACAGCTTCACACGCTGCTCATAAACCCACCAGCCAGCGTTTTCAGGGCGTGATCTGCTGGTGGGAAATGTCCAAGGCTTTCCAAGTTAAAAAGAAAAAGTGTAACCAGTGAAAACCACTGCATGTGAGCAATGCAGGGGGTACAGACAAACTGAAAGTAAAACTGGATCTTGATTGTGTGCTGCAAACTCACTGCTCCTCTAACGGGTTAGGAAAGTAATGCTCTTATAACAACTGTTAATTGTATTTAAGCTGGGTTGAAATTTGTGAGTGAATCACTACAGAAAGTTGCTTTGGGGTGAGAAAATCATCAGTCCTTCCTGTGATGTTGGTACTGATTTCTGTGGCCATACGAACACGGAGCTTGTTTTGCTGGGTTTAGGAATGAGCAGTGAGGGATTTGGGAACCCTCGCTGCAGGCAGACCTGCCCCAGAAGCCCACCCTGCAATCTGAAATGTCAGTGCTACGTTTCTTGTGAACGAGAGATGGAGCCCATGAGGGGGCCTTTACCTAATGTCCATACGGAGAATTGTTTCAAATGGGTCTCCATCCATGGGGTTGCTTTTTAAAAAGTGTTAATTCTGAGCCCTGGGGGTGAAGGACTGGCACTGTCTCACTCTGACGTCTCACACTTTGTAGCTGTGAGGAAATGGAGTCTGAAGGTGCTTCCTGTCTTGTCTCATAATCTGCCTGGTTTCTGCCTTCCCCTGGAGCCTGGGCAGCGGCAGGTGCTGGTGCCATCCACACCATGTCTCCATGGAGTTTTCCAGTCAGAGAAATGGGCACCACCACTGCAGCCAGGACAGACTGGGAGGCCAAACTCAACTGGGGGTGAGGCAGCTTGGTAATTAATAGGGAATTTCTCATAGAAGCCTTCTGAGGAATTCCAGAAGTTATTCTACATCCGCAGCCAAGCTCTGCTCACATCCAGCGTGTCCAACTGCTGAGGTGTGGCTTTTCCTCACCTGTGCTCCCTGGAGATGAGTCCTGTTTCAAATAGGAGTAACAGGAAGGGTAAAACACCTCAATTAGAGACGTGGGAATCCTACACAGTCTGTCCTCATGGAGGCTTGGTGCTGACAGAGCTCAAGGAAACAGGACAATAGAGGAAACGGAATTGCCTGGTAATCATTTGGATCCTTTGTGCTTCCCGGGCTGGAGGAGCAGCTGCCAACTGCCTGTGACACTGTGTCCTTCTCTTTGGCACTTGTGTGGAGCCTCGGCTCTGCTGGCTGTGAAAAATGGACAATAACGTTTCATTCACACAAGAGTGATGTGGTTTAATTATAGCGGAGGTTTCAAAACAACTTGAGGATGAAGTGTTGTGTGAGTGCTCACTGTTATCCTTGACAATGACACAGGGACCAGAAAATTGGTCTTTCAGATGCATCTGGTTATTCCATAAACTACAAATTAATTTCTCTCCTTAAATGAAGAGTTACTGAGACATTCAGCTTTCTTGACTTAACCAATGGGATGGATTTCAGTGAATTGTCTGGTGGAGACAAATGTGTTGTGCAGCTCAGCGTTGTGTGACATCAACAGTTAAATGTGGCCTGGCTGCAGATCAGAGCCCAGCACTGCCGGTGGGCACCAAGAGAGAGCAAATTTGTACTGGGATTTTCTAGGGAGATCTCAAAGGTGCCTCCAACAGGCTGTCCCTCCTCCTGCCTTCATGGTTTACCTGAGTAAAACCAAGTAACTCCTGTCCCACGTCCTTGTCTGCCTTCCCACATTCAGAACTGGGAGGTTTTGTACCTGGGTCTTCCTGGGAGTTCACAGCCTGTGATGGAGACGCTGCAGAGCCCGGGATTCCACCCTCCCATGGTGGAGGCACCGCAGAACCTGGGGTTCCACACTCCCATGAGGGAGACGCTGCAGAGCCTGGGGTTCCACACTGCCCTGGGTCCCTCTGCTCTCTGGATTATTTGCAGAGCTCTGTCTGTGCTTTTAGCTGCTTTCCCTGGGACCAGGGGCTGCCCTTGCCCTTCTTCCTAGAGCTGGCCCAGTGGAACTCTCCCCGCTCACCCTCAGCAAATAATAAAAAGAGAAATGCAGGCCTTGAGCGACCGTGTCACCACCCTCCTGAGGGAAGAACGTGCTGGTGTAGCCACGCTGCATTTCTCTGCATTGCCCTAATCTAATCCCCCATGTGGGGTTATCACAGAGCAGGGCCCAAGCTGCAGTGCCCAGGATGTGCTGCTGGCGCTGGATAATTCTTTATTTTTAACAGTTCTTTCCCCACTGCAGCACAAACTCTGCTGGGAAAAGATACCTTTGCCAGTTAAATGTATTTCTGTTCACTGGAACAATTGGTTGGAGGTGTGTGGTTGTTTCTCTTGGTAGCAGGCAAGGTTAGGCTTCCAAAACATTGGGAAATACTCTAAAAAAATGCATTTTCCAGGCATAGTTCCTGCTAGTTTAGAAAATATAGAAATTAAACCACAAGAGAGGCACTTGATGCTGGAAAGGAAGCACTCAGTAAAGACTGCTCTGTTGCAAGATTGTAAGCTTCCTCCCTTTAGGCTCAGCCTCACTTCTGGAATAAAAAGGGATGGAAAACTGTACGGGAAATAAATGATCTGTGCCATGTCATTGTATTTGTTCTGGGGAAAAGACTGGGAATTACAACAACTGTGTGCAGGCAATCTGCCCTGGGCACAGGGTCTATCCCTGTGCTGTGGAGGTTTGCACTCCGGATAATTCTGATCAGAGCCCCCTGGCAGGGGGAATCGCTGCGGTGGCAGTCAGGTGTGTGCTGAGTGTTCCTTCTCCCTCTCGTGTACTTCAGTCTAGCACATGTCTGGGGTGCTCTGTTCTGCTTTGGCATCCACTGGAACAACAGAAATGTTCTGAAATCTGGGATTTTCATGCTGCACCTGTCAAGGCACACATTTCTGCAGGAAATTCCCTTGGTGAATCGCACAGTGCAAGGTGTGCATCCCACAAGAATTACCGGGATTGAATCGAGCTATCCCCTGATGAGAATGGAGAAGCCTCAGTCAGGATTCTGCACAAAAGCACCAAACACCTCCCCAGTGCAGGGAGGAAGAGAGGAGGAAGGAGAAAATCTCTTGTCCTCTCTGAGACAGAGAATGAAAGATGTAAAAATCAGTGCTGTTAGGAATTTGGTAAATGGAATACAATCAGTGCTCACAAAGCATCCTCTGTGCTCGTCTGTGCTTGCAGGCACAGAGCAGAGTTGGCAACTGTCTCCTGCATGAAGGAGGAAAGGTTTAAACGCTTGTGTAAGCTCTTCAAACAAAACAGCTCTTTGCAGTTCCAACCCCTGTCCTCCAGGACGCTGTATCTGGGGAATGTGAAACTGTTTCCCTGGGTTTTCACCGGGGCTTCACAGCCCTGTCCGAGTGGGATTTGGAAATCTTTATCTCAGTGGTACAGGGAATTTTCTGTCACTGCAAAGGGTTTTCCTCTAGGGGACAAATTTAATATAAAAAGGGATTCATGATACTCATGATATTTTCCCCTCAGAATCAAATCAAATTGGCTGGTGGATGCAGGCTTGGACCAGTGACAGACCCAATAAATCCTCCTCTGCCTGCAGACTGGAGGCAGGAATACTCTGTCACATCAGGAGTTACAATTTGACTTTAGTTTTGCTTTTTCTCCACCAATCTCAATTAGATTCGAATTTCAGAAGTCACCCAGGGTGAGTCAGATGTGGTCAGGCCTAAGGAAGTTCTTGAACCGTTCCCAAAGGAGGGAAAACATGAGTCAGTCCTGAGAGTCAAGCTCATGGAGCCACAGCTCTTTCCACGGTTCAGTGGGAGAGAAGGTGCCCCAGTGAGCCCGGGCTGGAGGAATTGGATTTCAGGGCTCTGGTGTCAGCAGCACCGAGGGCTGTGGAGCTGCTGGGGCTGGGACATGTTTGCCACCGGGAGGACACAATTCCTGGCATTCGTTAGCATTCCTGCTGCAGCTGGATCAGCCTGGGTGCACAGATTGCAATTAATGCCTGTGCTTCCCCCCGAGTCCTGGGCAAATCTGTGCTCCTGGCAGGGCCCCCGGGGAACAGGCACCGCTCAGCTCCGGGGAAACCTCCCTGCAGAGAGGCAGGAACCAGCAGAGCTTCACCCACCACAGTGACACAGCAAAGTCCTGCTTCAGTGAGCTCTGCGTTGGGGTGGTGCTGCTTCCCGGGCATCAGCACAGGCAAAACAGGGCACTGCTGAGCCAACAGGAGCTGTCTGGGAGAGGGGTTACAAAACCGGGTGAAAATTCCTCGTATGAAGGCAGGACCTCGATGATAATTTTAATTTACAGTCAGGAATGTAGCAAGGCAAACCCTTTTCTCTGAGCTCCTTTCTCCTGATTCGTAGCCCGTTGCTGCTGCCTCATTACCCCCCTGGCCTCTGGTGGGGCAGTAAATCTGGAGGCCTAATGGTGCACAGGCCCCTTGGAGGACAGCCCTGGCTTTTCAAATATTCATTTCTATGCGGATCAGGGATGTCCCAGCCTGGCTGTAATCAGGGGAAGAGGGAAGGAGACAAATAATCACCGAACATGACTGTTTGGGGAGCAATTCCTGTCAAGAAAACAATCAGCAGCGGAGGTGGATGCGAGCCGGCCCTGCAGCCCCCAGCACAGGAGCGATGAGGGCTTGTTTGATCCCCATAAACTCAAATTGCTTCTGCCCTCACCCCAGCCAGCTGCTGCCCGGAGACGCCTGTTGTTCTCTGGGAGCAGGGACAGTGCCAGGCTGGGGAGCTGCCCTGCTTTGTGCAGCCCCTGCTGCGGGAGCACCAGCCCTGCAGGGATGGGGCAGTGAGCACGGGCTCCTGCCGGGCTCCTCAGCTCCCGGCCATTTCCATGTTCTCTGTGGCAGGGATTGCCTGGGCTGGAGCAGCAGCCCCGAGCCTGGGTTATTCCAGGAGGAACAGCCCTTGGTGCTGTGAAATCAGCTTGCAGCGAGTTCCCAGCCCCTGGGAGCTGAGCCCAAACTTACCTCACCCAGCAGTCAGCAGGAGCCGTGGTCCCACTGATCCTGATTTCAGTGTCAGTTAGAGCAGGGCTTGGATTGCACAGCTCCACAGTAATTCCCTGTGCCGTCCAGAGCTCATCAAAGTGTCCTGGGGAAATTATTCTAACCAAGCTGCTGTGCTGTGCGCTGGCACAGGAACCTGGGGCTCAGGGTGGCTTCACCCTGTGCCCAGTCCTGGGTTTTATTCAGAGGCACAGCTCCAGCCTTGGTTTTTATTTATATTACAGGATAACAGCACCAGCAAGGGCATGTCCATCCCTCCATCCTCACTGGGTAAACTCTACACTTTTCCTCGAAGAGGGATATTTAAACATTCATATAATAATGAAGACAAAAACCCCAACCATACAAAATTTATATAAACTCATATCTGGCCCTGTGTGAAAAAATAATCCAGAGGCCACGGAAGTGCAGGGCTGGCTCAGCCAGGCAGTGTCACAGAGAGCTCTTTCTCTTTAATTTTTTATTTGGATCCTGTCTGTATGTAGGTCACAATGACTTAAAAGAGCAGGCACTGACCAGACAAAACCGAACTCTCAGAACAAAGCCACGGTTGCAGGAGGAGGATTTTTTCTCAAACAAGACCCTAAATCAGCACTGAAGGGCTGCAGCGTTCCCCGTGTCTCGCTCTGCTGGGATTCCCGCTCCCAGGACGGGCAGAGCTGGGCTCTGCCTGTGCTCGGCTGGGCCGGCTCCTGCCTGGAAGTGCTTGGAGCTGCCTCCTGAGCCTGTGCGGTGCTGAGCCCATGGAATCCACCCTGGCTGGGTTCCCTTCCTCGGGAGCAGAGCAGGGATGGGAAGCTCTCCCTGCAGCTCCCATCCCTGTGTCCTCCTGCTGCTCCCCAGGGGCTGGACAAACCTCTCCTGCTGCTCCCACCCCTGTGAGCACCATCCCACGGCCAACAGCCCTGCAGGGATTCATTCCCTGCTTCCCTGGGGGATTCCCCCTTCACGCAGGGACCCCCAGCCCCAACACCTTCCCTGAGCTGCTTCCCCCTTCCTGCAGGGACCCACAGCCCCAACACCTTCCCTGAGCTGCTTCCCCCTTCACGCAGGGACCCCCAGCCCCAACACCTTCCCTGAGCTGCTTCCCCCTTCATGCAGGGACCCACAGCCCCAACACCTTCCCTGAGCTGCTTCCCGGCTTTGGGGAGGGGAAACA
The DNA here is from genome assembly GCA_013400735.1 of Pomatostomus ruficeps. Classification (NCBI taxonomy): domain Eukaryota; kingdom Metazoa; phylum Chordata; class Aves; order Passeriformes; family Timaliidae; genus Pomatostomus; species Pomatostomus ruficeps. Next base: position 61,218 of record VYZT01054103.1, read on the forward strand.
GATCCTGGCTTTGGCCCTGGCTTAGCCTGGTGCCAGCAGAGAACAGCGGGGAGCACCAATAACCCACAGGGGTTTGTTTGGGGAGAGGAGGGGGAGGCAGCCAAATCCTGGGGCTCAGGAGGTCCCAAAGCTCTGGCCAAAGAGGCTTCGTGACCCCTGGCTTGCGAACAATGCTGGGTGGCAACAGTGCAGATAAAAACCCCCCAAACCCTGGGTATGAACAGGCCCTGAGTGCAGCTCACTGGCAGAAAAGCTCTGCAGAAATGCAGGTTGGTGGGTTTGAGGTCAGCAAAAACACAACGGATTCCCCTCTGACTTCAAAATCCATCTTGTGCACCCAGACTTTGCATCCGGGGGTTGGAAACAGAGCATCTTTAGGGTCCTTCCAACCTAAATCCGTCTGGGATCCTGTGATATTCTGATCCTGTGATATTCTGATCCTGTGATCCTGAATTTTGTAAAAGTGACACAAACCCCAGCTCTGATGCAGGGAAGGCTGAGGAATTTTGTTCCTTTCCTCTCCTGGAGCTGCAGCTTTCCCCCGGAATTCCCTGGAGGGTTCAGCACACGGAGCCGGCACTGGATGGTGCTGTGGCACAGGGGAGCTCACCTGGCTGTCACACAAACCCTGCTGCTCCCGGAGCCACCAGGGGAGCCACGGGGACAGCCAGAACCCTGCACTAATCCTGGATGCAAATTCTTTTCCAACGGCAGATTTTGCAAGAGCGTTTTGTGCCCGAGGAAGCAGAATTTTGGGGAGCTGGCTCTTGCCCAGCCACTGAACGGAGCATCCAGGCTTCTGAGCACCCTGAGGGTGATCTGAGTTTGTTACCAACCTGAGCCTTCAAAAAAGGCAAGTTTAGGTTAAAAATCAACTTTTTAAAAAGCACACAAATTTCCAGATCACAGAATGCTCTGATTTGGAAGGGACGCACAAGGATCATCGAGTCCAACTCTTAAACCCTTACAGGGACTGAACCCACAAACTTGGTGTTCTCAGCACCCTGCTCTGACCAGCTGAGCCAAGCTGTCACTTTTTAGGGGTTTTTTTGCCGCTGATTTCCCACTGTTTCGGAGACAAACAGCTGTTGTTTGGTACTCTGGAGTAAAGAAACTCTTGAGCAGAAGTTCAGATTTTGAAGTGCTTTCCAGATTTTTCTTCTGATTCTGGAAGGAATCTTTAAGAGAAACGTGGCTTATTCCAGGGTTTGAGAGAACCACAGCTGTTACCAACCCGGTCTCGTTTTCCCACTTTCCCATCAATGTTGTTTGATTAATAAGAGCCAACTTGGGGCTGAGCAGCTCAGGGATAAATCAAACGGTAGAAGAGGGACACCAGATGTAAGGAAAGCAGTTCCTGGAACGAGGACATGCAAAGATCTGCTCGGTTTGGAGGTGGGGAGGGTGGCACGTGGAATGTGTGTATTTTCTCTGCCACAGAAGTATATTTTCTTCTCCTGATAGATGTATCTAAGGCAATGTAAACAATTCCGAAGAGCTGCAAGTATGCAGTGAGATGTTGCTGTGAATCGCTCACATCAAAGCAGAGCTGAGGCCCAGAAGAGGCTTTCTGTGCAAAGAAAAACTGGCTTTTCTTGTATTTCAAGGCAAGAAATCCTTCCCTGCTCCTCAAATTCCATCTGTCCCTGCACACTTGACTTGGATCAGTATTTTTACTCGCTAAACACTGCGCTGGCATAAGGAAATTCACTCAAATATTGGTTTCTCCTGTCTGCCTTGGAGATGGTTGAAGGTAAAATCCTCCTTTGGTTGGTTGCTGGGGTGGTTTCTCCCCAGCTCCAGGCGGGTGCTGCTCCACCTGAGCCTCCTCCCGGGTGAGCTGCAGGGGAAGGGGGAGCAGGAGAGGCGTGAGGGGGTGACACGGGCAGGAGGGGGCTTGGGAATGCCCAAAGATCCCCTGCAAACCAGGTGTGCCCCCAGAGAAGGGACAGAGAAGGGTTGAGATGGAATGTTCCCTTTGGCAGAGCTGCAGGGAACGCTCTGGAAGGGCTGGGGAGCCGCAGTCGGGTGAGGAAAAGGCTCCCAGCGAGATTCCCTGCCAGATAAGCTCCGTTTGGAGCTGTTATCTGATGTGTCAGCAAGGACAATCCCACAGATCCTATCAAGCAATAAAATCTTTACAGCGCAGCCCCTGAACTGTGGAGATAAAGCGGGGCGGCTTTGGGGTTTGGTCAGAAAAGTCCAGAAGGGCTGCGATGATTCCTGTCCTTAGGGCTGTCAGTTATTAACTTGATTAGAACTTTATACGTTTCTGTACAAGAAATCCAGAGAGGGAGGATCTTTATCTCCGTTTTTGATCAGAAGGCTCTGCAGATAAAGTTGAATTAGATCTTCCTTTTTAGCAACCTTTTAAATATTGTCTATATTAGACTTAAAACCGTTGGAGTTCAAAATATTCCACAGCGGCTCTTAATCCAGAGATGATACTTCAAAGGAATCTGAGCAGTTTTGTGGGAGCCAAATTGAGAGCAGCCAAAATTAGTCTTCCTGTGCCTTTTCGGGATGCACAACTCCAAACTGGCTTAACGAAATCGAAGCCTTCTGCTGTAGTTGTTAAAAATCAAGATAATTTCCCATTTCTGCTGTCCGCCCCCATCCCACTTAATCGGATACCACTGATAACATTTACTACAGGATAACTCATTAAAGGGGAGAATCCTGAAGAAAGAACGGATTTAAATTCCCAGAAGTTGTGGTGTCAGGCACATTTTCCCCAGGTTGATTCCCAGCCCAGACCTCAGCAGTCCCCCCGAGTTTCCACTCGGAGATCGGGAACACCGGTGGCATCCAAGCCCTTCCTGGAGGAGCTCTGCCAGCCCGAATGAATCCCGTGGTTGTCTTTTCTGGAAATTTCCTTCCTGGACATCCGGACAGACTGAAGGTTCTCCTGACAGAGCGTTGTCACATGAAATAATGGAATTTTGTTTTGGGGAGCCCCCAAAAGCACGGGATTTTGGGCAGACCTGTGCCTTCCTGCCCTGCAGGTGTCTCTGAAGGTGTGCCGAGCTCCTGCTTTCCCCGGGTTTGTTCCACAGGGACGGGCTCTGCGCTGTGTCCCCGGGGAGCTGGGCAGGGTGTTTCTGTGCAATCCTCGAGCTCTGTCCGAGCTGCTCAATAACTCAGCCCCATCCTGGTGAGGGATTCTCTGCTGCTCGGGGCCCGAGAGCGGCAACACCTCGGCCCGGACTAAACGGGCACTCACCAAGGACTGCCCTGGAATCACCCAGCACATTAACGCCAAATGAGCTCGTCACGAATTCATTAGCGATGATTACTCTGAGTACCGGAGGAATTAATAATCATTAGCATTTCCTAGCCGAAGGGCTGCCAGATACAGCCGGGTTCGGGCTTCACAGGCTTTCCCCAGCAACTTCCACTCGCGGGGAGTCATTAACCGGGACTTTGGGGTCGCTGGAGAGTTCCCACTGGTGTTTTGAACCCGCACTCCCGGCTCAGCTGCGGTCCGGCTCTAAAAGCGCTTCAAAGGGCGGCCCTGCCTGCTCCAGGCGCTGCTGGAATCGCCTCCCTCGTGCCCGTTTTGTCTCCGGGTGGATCTCCCCGAAGGGTTCGTAAACCTGGGAGGCTGCTGGGAGCCACCCACGGGCAGGGGGACTCCACAGACAAAAGGAATGCAAAAACGTTGTATTTATGATTTCGTGCAAGTAAATTCTCAAAGTAAAGATATCCGAGGCTTTGATTCGGCTCCTTAAAGCTCCCTCTGTTCCCAGCAGCATTTGAAGACTCGGCTGCTTTACATATCAGAGGCAGCTGCCTCGGGAGGCAGAGGGAATTCACTGCTCACTTTGGATGACCTTCTCCTTTGGGGATGAGCTTCCACAAGTTTCACTTCTCCGACAACTTGTTCTTGTTCCCTGTCTCCAAACGCCGCACATTTGGAATTTACATCGTCCTGGCACGTTCAAACCCAGCGCTGAGCGTTCCTGCATAACCGCCCCTGGTAAGCAGCAGAATCCTGTCAGGGGATCCTGGAATATCCTGAGCTGGAAGGGATCATCCCGTCCCACTCCTGCCCTGCACAGACCCCCCAACAATCCCCATCCCTGGAGCACTGTCCAAACACTCCTGGAGCTCTGTGGGGCCGGCACCATTCCCTGGGGATCTGGGCAGTGCCCAGCACCCTCTGGGGAAGAACCTTTCCCAAAATCCAACCTAAACCTTCCCTGGCCCAGCTCCAGCTGGTTTTAGCTGGGAATGAAGAGACAGGGCCTTGGATGCCTGACCTGATGGATTCTGCAAGTGATGTCTCTTCAGTAAAGTCAGAGGGACTCAATTCCTTTATTCTTGGAATAAACTTTGTCCCAGCTCAGTGTTTGGAGGATTGCATAGTGATGTTCTGCATTCGCCAAGACACCCGTGAATTTCATTTCATTTTATAACAGAAAAGTCAGGAATGGAAACACGGATTTGTTTCAGGGTAAGAGAGCAGAACCAGGGCTGCAAATCCTCAGTGCCTGTTAAAAACTCTGCCCAGGCCCTGTTCTGAGTGATGCTGACCCCCAGCACCGGGCAGAGCAGCACTTTTATCATTTATTAACACTTCATGGGGTGGATGGGTGTTTGTCACCTGCTCTCCCAAGCCCGGAGCAGTGTCCAGCTCCTCTGAGGTGAACGAACTCCTGCTCAGAGTGAGGCAAGAGTGACCCCCCCGCTCAGTTACTCCTTGGAAATTTCCTGAGCTACACACTCACCCTGGCCCTGTGCCCACCACGTTCCCCCCACTCTGAGTGCTGCAGGCTTGAGGAGCTGTCAGCATTTTCATATCTCATCATGGGACAGTTATCAATAAAATCTGATCTTTATGGATGGGGAGCATAAAAGCTCAAGTACCGTTCATATAATCTGATTATCTCTTTCCTTTTGCGCAGGACTGGGCTGCTCTCCTTATCCAGTTCGATCTCTCTGCCAAGGTCCCTGTGGTGTTACTCTGCCGGTGGCATTGTCCCCTGGAGGTTTTATGTGAGCAGGAGAGTTTATGGCTCGAGTTCATGCACCTCCTTCCCAAGGCTGCGCAGGTCCTGCTTTGCTCCTTACAGGTGGGGCCTCAGCATCGGGGCCCAGCTGGGAAAGAAGATTTCCTTTCGTTGAGTTCAGCAATCTCAGGATTAAGCTGAAGGAGTTTTAATTAACAGACTAAGTGTCAAATACAGTTTTAGGGCAGTCAAAGTCATTTTACAGTCACTTTTAAATCAAAAGTGCAAAGGGAACACTGGTGGTGACACAAGGTTGCCCAGGTCCTTCTCTGCAGAGCTGCATGGTCCATTTTTATTTTACTTTATTCTAGCCTGAATGCAAAACCAGGGAAATCTTAAAAGTAAAAATACATAATTTTGTTTAAATCTGCACTAGAATGAAAACGGAGCTGTTGGCCTTGATTCCTGCTGATCTCCGGATTATTGGCAAGGATGTGCAATTGCCTGATAACCTTGATTCTCACAGGGGTTGATGGCATCGACGAGTGACTCACGGGGGCCATAAACCTCTATTTCCACGGGGCGTGGGCTGGTGGGCTGAGAGCTTGGGCTGCTTTATAAACCCCGGGCTCAGCCATCGGATCCATTCTGCCCTGATCCAGCTGCTGCTCCGCTCCCTCCATCTCCTCCCAAGGGAAAATGGCATTTGCAGGCAAATACGAGTTCGAGAGCGACGAGAACTACGATGCCTTTGTGCAGAAGATTGGTGAGTCTGGCTGGGCTCAGGCTCGAGGCGTGGGTTGGTTAAAGATCCTGGGAAAGGCTGGGAGAGCTGGGAGTGTTCAGCCTGGAGAGGAGAAGCTTCGGGGTGACCCAGCTGTGGCTTCCCAGGGCCTGAAGGGGCCGCAGGAAAAGATGGAGAGAGGCTGTTCACAAGGGACGGAGGGACAGGACACAGGGAATGGCTTCCCATGACAGAGGGAAGGGTCAGATGGGATATTGGGCAGGAATTCCTGGCTGGGAGGGTGGGAGGCCCTGGCACAGCTGTGGCTGCCCCTGGATCCCTGGCAGTGCCCAAGGCCAGGCTGGATGGGTTTGGAGCAGCCTGGGACAGTGGAGGTGTCCCTGCCATGGCAGGGGTGGAATGATAACTTTAAGGTCCCTTCCAACCCAAACTGCTCAGTGATTCCATGATTCCACATGCAGCTATTTAAAGAGCAGGAGCAAATATAAAAATATATAAATATATATATATAGGTATGTGCAGCTAAAGAGCAAAGGCCCAAGGTCCCACACAGGAAACTCCAAGCTTTGCATGCGCAGGTTAAGGAGAAGGGAATATTTTATGTGCTTTGCATCTGTACATTTTTCCTGTGTATTGTTTCTCAGGGTAAGGAATGCAGGATTTGTTGTAGCAAACGCATTAATGCACCAACGCCTTTCTTTACACCAGTGATTTCAACCCAGAGCTTTGATATCGTAAAAAAATAAGGAAGAAAAACTGAGCAACAAATCGGATGCTCTGAGAACAAACACACCACTGCCATCCTTCAGTTCACATTCAGCTCAGGTTTGATAAACTCTGTGTTTTCACTGTCCAAGGTCTCCCCAGCGACAAGGTTGAAATGGGAAGGAACTGCAAGATCGTGACGGAGGTGGTGCAGAACGGGAACGACTTCACGTGGACGCAGCACTTCCCGGGCGGCCGCACCACCAGCAACACCTTCACCGTGGGCAAGGAGGCCGACATGGAGACCATGGGCGGGAGGAAGTTCAAGGTAAATCCACTGAGCCCTTCAGCTCCACAGCCTCGGGTGGATTTGGATTTCGGGTGGAAAGGAAACCCATGTCAGGCCTAGGAAGGTGTGGAATAGCAAAGGGGGTGGAATGAGAGGGGCTCTAAGGGCCTTTCCAACCCAAACCACGCTGGGATTCCCTGATTCCATCATCTGACTCCTGGGCTGCCTGCCAGGATCATTTGCTGAGCTGTTCATGAGTGATGTGCAGATCTGGAACCTGCAGGTGTTGGTACAAGAACATTATTCTATTTAAATTGTGAATATTCAAGAGCTAAAGCCCTAGCCCTGTGCGTGAGGCCGCACGTGCAACACACAACCTCTCCTCATGAGCTCTCAGCTGCAGCTGTGCAGGTGTTTACAGATACCTGATCACAGAAATTCCAGCAGTCCCAGCAGCACGAACCTTTCTCTCTTACAGGCAGCAGTCAAACTGGAAGATGGGAAACTTGTGGCTGATTTCCCCAACTACCGCCACACTGCAGAGATCTGTGGGGGGAAGCTGGTGGAGGTGAGTGCTCAGAGATGCTGGGGAGTTCAGAAAAAGCAGATAAAGAGAACCCTGAAGAACAGCAGGCTTAAAATTTAAAGTTTAGAAAAGATCTTAAGTGAAGGACAGGCTCTGAGCTATCCCCAGGGTGCTCCCCTGGGACTCTGGAGCTCTGGTTACACTGCTCAGCCAAAGCTTTGGGTTGTTCTTTGTTCCAGATTTCCACTTCTTCTGGTGTAGTCTACAAAAGGACCAGCAAAAAGATTGCCTAAGACATCAAGGCCAGTCTGTTCCAGTGCGCTGAAAGCCAACAAAAAAATAAATAAAATAAAGTTCTGCCTTTGTCTCTTTCTTGGTATTACAACATCCTCATGTTCATGCTTACCCCATTCCTTAATATCTGAGAGATGCTCAGAAAACCGGAATGCCAAAGTCAGAAGATGCAGCCAAGCACTCAGTGATGCTGTGCAGGTATTTCAGGGCAGGATCCCAAAGTTCCCTCCCTCCCACCTCCTGACCAGAGGCTCCATCCAGCTGCTGTCTGAGAAGGACAATTCTCTGTCCAACACCAGGACGCAAGACCTGGTCAAAGACTTTTACCCCACTGCTGGTTGGAGGGTGAAAAGGAGGGGCTTGAAAGCCAGAGAAAGTCAGTTCAGCACTCATTAGAAGATGCCTCACGCTGCCAGCAGGGTTTTTTCATCCCGCCAGTGTCTGCTCTGAAGCTGAGAAGCCGTTTAAGGTTTTACATCTACAGTCCTATTTCCTCATGGCAGTCCTGCTCTTCCTGCAGGGAAGGTTCATGCTCTGACACTCGAGTTTTGCCTGTGAAGGACCCCAGCACTGGGAGATGAGGCTGAAATCCAGGGAAGGCGTCCCTGCCCGTGGCAGGGGTGGAACAAGATGAGCTTTAAGGTCCCTCCCAGTCCAAACCCTGCTCTGATTCTCTGCTCTGAGGGACACCAGTGGTGTTCTGGGCACCGGTTTGTGCCCTGAGAGGAGCCCTGAACCTTAAAAACGAGACCTTTTAATCACTTTCTGTGCAGACCAGATCCCTTTGCTGTTAGAACTGCCTTGATGGGGCTGGGAGGGACTTTTAGAATTCCAGCTGACAAATTCCTGACTCTGAACTGGCTGGCAAAGCTTAATTCCACTAACAATAGGGGAGGAGGCCCAGTGACACAATCTCCAGCATCAGTGGCACTGCCCGGCTCAGCTTTAGGAGGTTACCCTTGGTTTCCATGCTTTATTATAACAATTTAGTAACCAAAGCATTCTGCACCAGTATTTGAGTTACACGTCCATGGCACGTTGGGATAATCACGGAATACATAAAGGGTGGCTTTGGGATGGAGACATTCATGAGGCTGCTGAGGGTCTGGGACCCTGTGGGCTTGGTGACATCCAGTAAAAGTCTAAATAGCCAGTACAGGGTGCAGTCACCTGATAATCCCATAGGCAAATGTGGAATCACCTGATAATCCCAGACATGTCCCACATAAGGCCACACTTCGTTGGACTGAGGCCCACGTTGTACTTTTTTCCATAGTTCCTCATCCTACACTTCATTGAGATAGTCTTGATCAGGATAAATCAAGAATCCAGTAAATAAACTGTCTGTCCAGTAGGGATCATAGAAGAGCCCGTTCTGCTCCGAGTAAAAGATCTGCAGCCACACCTCATCCTCCTCCTTCAGCGCCAGGATGGTGGATCCGGAGGCCACGTCGTGGTTCCCGGTGTTGGCATCGAAAGTCTTGATGCGGTACTGGCCGTTGTGCACCAGGCCGATGGCCAGGTGCTTGTTGGCCAGAGTGATGTCGTAGGTGAAGTAGTAAATCCCCGGGATGCTGCAGATGAACTTCCCGCTGGAAGCGTTGTAGTGTCCTCCCTCGTTCATCAGGATCCTGTCGAACTTGATGGGCAGCCGTTCCCTGGGGTAGCTCTTGGACACGGCCACCGAGAAGGCAGACCTGGCTTTGCTGGCGCTGCAGCTGCAGGGGCCCGGCAGCCCGGGCTCACCCTGGCTCCCCTTGGGCCCTTTCTTCCCGGGGGCCCCGTTTTTCCCGGGATTGCCCTTTAAACCCTTGGGCCCCCGGGGCCCTGCCTTGCCAATGGCTCCTGTTTTGCCCTTCGGGCCTGGCTTGCCGGGGTTTCCTGCTTTGCCCTGGGGACCTGGAAGACAAATGATCTTATCAATTTTCCTTATCCGTTTTGAGGGGAAGAGCTGATACAGTGGGTGGAAGGGGGTTAGAGCATTGCAGGCATTGCAGCCGGGATTTAATTTAGGAGGAAGCCACTGCTGGTGTGAGAATCCCAATGAAATCCCAGCTGGGGCTGCACATCTGGCCGGACTGACCACCCGGGGTGGGCAGAGAATTGGTGTGAGAGCAGAGGAACTGTGTCCCTTGTGAGGGAACAGCAAACACCGGGGCAGGGGCTGCCCTGAGGTGGGGAGGGAGTTGGGCTGGCAGTGACTTCTGGCTCGGTGGGATCCGATAGAAGCAAAATCGTGCGGATTTGTGCAGTGTCTCTTGCCCTGCTGTAGCAGAGCAGATTGAAACGCAGCGGGAATCTGCTCTCCGGATTCCCGGTTTGTGGCTGGGAGAGGAGAGGCTGCGCTCGCCGCCGTCGCTGAGGCAGGAGTGCTCTCTAGTGTGGCACAGGGAAATCACCGCTCCGCACCGCGCTGCTCCTGCCGCCTCCTGGCTCCGGGAGCACCCAGAGCAGAGCAGAGCCCCGCCTCGGGATTGCAGCCGGGCTGTTTGCTCTGGATTAGCTCCAGCACGGCCAGTGCCTGTCCCGTTGCAGCGCTCTGGGCTGCCGGTCCTTCCTTTTCTCACGTGGCTCTGGTTTTCCTGGCAGCAGGAACCAGAGCTCAGCTCCTGTCTCCTCTAGAGAGCCTTGATCAGCGCGGGGCGAACCTCGCTGGGTGACCAAACGCAGCCAGCAGGAAGTGCACGCAGCTCTCAGGACACGGTGTCAGTCCGGAACCCCTGTGACAAGCGGGATCGCTTGGAGGGGGGACAGCGGGAATTCCTGGTGGAGTTTCCCGTGAGATGCTGACAGGTTGCCGTGCAGGGGCTGTTGCAGCACAGCTTCCACCTTCCCTCTGTTAAATTGAGCGCCTCTCTCTTACCTTCCTCGCCCTGCTCGCCCTTCTCCCCGTCCTGGCCGTCCTTGCCGTCCTTGCCGGGGAAGCCCATCCTGCCCACGGTGCCTGGGCTCCCTGGCACGCCGGGGGGCCCGGGGGGTCCGGGGGGTCCTGGCAGGCTGCAGGCCAGCTGGGCACCCTCGTGCAGCTCCCGCTTGGCAAAGCCCCCCAGGATGTGGTTTGCCACGCAGGGCACAGTCCAGAGGAGCAGCAGCGCGGAGATCATGGCACAGCCTGTGGGGAGGAGACGGGATGTGGGAGCAGCGCATCACTGCCATGGGCTGGTGGAGAAACTTGCATGAAAACGGAGACAATTTGGCTTTTCTTGGCAGGGTGGGGGAGCTGTTTGCCTTGGTGTGTTGTGATTCCAAGGATTTGGCTCATGGAGTTTTCTAGGTCAGACCAGTATTTTTTTCAAACTTTTCTGCGAGTCTGTATCTGTGGCCATCCCTCATTTTGTTTTGTTCCTTGGGCCTCTCTTCCCCCAAAACACCTGGAGCAATGGCAGAGGGGTGCAGAAAGCAGCTGCTTGGGACCAGGGGAGTGGAGGAAGGGGTTTGGTGTGAGCATCCCCAGCACGACCTGCCCGTGGTTGGGTCACGGGGGTTTCCTCACAGCACAAAGCCCATGGTGTGATGCAGGGCAGGGCTCAGACAGGCTGGGCAGGATTTGGGCCAGGCCTTTTGCCCGTCAGCACGAGCTGAGCCTCACAGCCACCTCCCCTTCCCCTCTGCAGCTCCAGCAACTCCCCTGCACTGATACATGCAATTCCTGCACTGGAAATAGGATGCTTCAAGCACTGGCTGAATTCCATGCTGGCCTTAGCTCTCATCCTGCTTTCAGCTCCTGAGGGGTGGAAATACATATTTAGATGCTCCAAATCCTGCCAGCTCATCCTACATATTTATGCTCAGTGGGAGCCCCCAGTTCTGTGATATTATAATTAAGAACATGCAGAGGAGAGGGAAATGCAAGCCAGATCCAGGGCTGGATTTGGCTGCTAAGCCCTTTGGTTCTTCAGCTCTGATTTGCTGCTGCTGAAAGGCGTTAGTTTAATGGACTCGTGAAATGGAAAACACCACCCAGTGTTCATGTGGAAAGTTGAATGGAGGCTTCTGAGCTCATGGAAAGGGAAACAAACTGTTCAAATGCCTGTGGAGTGGGGAGATCACAAGGAAAGCTGCATCCCTGCTTCCCAAGATCCCCTCCAACGGGGCAGAGAAGTGAGAGGCATCTGGAGGTGCATGGCACTCAAGCTGTGGCAGGGAAAAATGTCATTGTGGAGCATTAACCTGGAGAAAAGCTGGGAATGCCTCATGTGGAGGAGAAAGGTGTGAGAAGGAGCAGAGGGTGGGAGGGAAGCTCCTCCTCTGAAAGTTTCTTACCAGAATCACTTCTGCTACCTTGAGACAACCCAGCTCGTTTACCTGATGGGATAAAAAGTGGCAAACAAAATCCCCCGAGGTCACAGGGACCAGTACTTGGATACCTGGGGAATATTCAAGTACCTGGAGCTGTGCACAGCTCCCGAGCTGCTGTTAATTAACAGCTCCACAAGAACACTCCATCCCCATCCCGGCAATGTGCGTGGGATGCACAGCACCACCACATCCACAAGAGGATCTATAAAAAACCTCTCGGAGAAACATTTTTGAAAGAGAACAAACCTCATGCTGTTCCACCTTAAAAGGAAAATTGTTTCTCGATGTAGAAGGAGCGATGAGCTCCAAAAAGCAAATTGGAAGCAGAGCAGCATCTCCCCGTCCGTGGTGTGGGCGGCCAGCCCGGCACGGGAGGCTGTGCAGCAGCAGGGCTGCTTTTCCAGTGACATTTTAGCCAGTGGCTTTGTCACCAGGGTTAGAGACCTTTGGGCCACGACCGGTGCCTGTTGTGCATTAAAGAGGTTCTTCTGTAAGAAAAGACCCTGCCTGTCAGAGTCAGGATCAGCTCTACTCTCTGCTGCTTCCCGGGCAGCAGGGCTGAAATCCCAGAGCAGGATCCCCGAGGGTTGCCAGATGCGGGGTTTGTTGGCACGTGCAGTGGTTGGACGGTGATTTTTGGCCAGTGAGGGGGTGGGAATAGGAGACTCTGGGGGAATTGCTGCTTGCAGGGCGGCAGGAGCAGCATGAGGGGACCCAGCAATGAATGAACACCGTGATTTTCTTCTCTATTTCCTTCCAATATTCAAGGCTTTCTCAAACATAACATCCATCTTTCTGCCTCACAGTTTCCTAGTGTACCTCAAGGTGTCTTAGTTAATCCTCAAAATGATCATTATCCCCACGAGCCTGATTCCCAGCTCTGGAGGTTGCCCTGCAGCGTTCCCAGCGTGGAAGCAAAAGGAGCCCTTGGGTGTGCAAGGCTGATTTGGGCAAAATGAGGTGTGACAGCAGTGACAGAGAGCAGCTGAAATGGGTGGATTTAACTGATACGAGCAGGGAAATACACCAACAGGGGTTTGATCTGTTCCCTGCTGCTGCACAAAGCAATGGCAAAGGAGGGAAAGCAGAGGATGCATCTTCTGTCCTGAACCTGCAGCGCTCTCTTGGCTTCAGGGACCGGCAGATTCTGTGCCAAACCTTTCCTAGCCTGGAGCAAAACCGCCAGGGATTCCTGTGCCAAACCTTTCCGAGCCCCGGGGCAGCTGCCCAGCGCAGGGACGGGCTGAAGGAGGTGGGAGCTCCCCGCAAAGGGTGAGGAATGTTTCTCTCCCGGTGTTATTTCTTTAACTGGCAAGTGCTGCCTTCATGGATTCCTGTGCAGGGTTTGGAAACCTGAGTGCTCAGTGACTTAGCCCTTATTTGGGAAGTTTTACAAGTTAAGGTTAAGACGGGAGAGAGGCAGAAAAAGGAAAAGCGGATCTACTCACCAGCCTAATCTCCTCAGTGAGATCCTGACAGGCGCTGGCAGCCCCCAGGGCTTCAGGCAGATGTTTTGCTGCAGATCCCCGGCCCCGTCCTGCCACAGCAAGTCCTGGAAGGGCTGTGCAGGACTGACTTTGGTCCTTTTTCCTCCCGTTTTACTCCTTGTTGTGCGTAGCCTGAGCTCCCTGCAGCAGCTCCACTTTGGCTCCACGTTGCCAAAGGCATATTTTTATTATTGTGTAATGGATCTGTGCCTCTTCCTCGGTCACGTGGCACGGGAAGAGATTTTTACGCACATGTGGCTACAAAGCTCTTGATGCTTGGGGAACTCTTCCCTTTCTCCCTCTCCCTTGCAGTCCTGGAGGAAAGGCTCAGGGGTCGCCTGGATCATTTCTGATTGATGCTGCCCCTCGCTGCTGTAGTGGCTGCCCACGCAAGCAGGGAATGGGTAACGCTGATCCAACTGGGGAACAACCCTGACACTTTATCCTGGAGCACTAAAGGGAAGAAAATCTTGTCCTGGGGGTGAAAAGTCACTTTGAATCACTCCAGGCTTGCATTAAAGGACAAAGTCATGAAGCAGCAGCTCTGCAAATGCAAATTTGTACCTCAGCATTGCTTCAGGCTGATGTGCACGACAAAACACAACTTTGTTTTAGGGACGGCAGGGCAGGAGTGCTTCTGTCTTGGGAAAGGGCTGGGATTTTGTTTTAAGCTTGGAAAGTAATTACAACACCCCAGCAACTGCTTCAGGTGAGGCAGGAGCAGCAGCTGCAGCTGGAGCAGGATGCTCTGGGATGCTGCCAGGGTTGGTATGGACCAGACTCAGCTTTGGTTGTGGGTTCCTGCTCTGGCCCCACCAGGATCCCGCACAGGGCGTGGGACAGGCGTGTGCTTGGTGGCCGGGCTCCAAACCCTGCCCTGCAGCCAGAAAATCCTTCCTGCTCAGCGCAGAACCTCAGCTGACTGGGAGAATGCTGGAACTGGCATTCCTTACTCTGCCCGAATCCATCCTTCCCAGAGCTGTCGTGGTTTATTTTTAAGCTTTCCCCTGTGCTGGCTTTTGGCTCTTGGTGGGAACGGATGTAACGGAAATGAAGTCTGTACACAGTTGGCTTGGAGAGCTGGGGCCGGTGTAGATGCTCCTGGGAGGACTGGGAACATTTGGCTGAGGGAGCACAGGGCTGTTTCCGTGCTGTGCTGACAGTCCCACAGAGCTCCAGCCGGGCCAGGGCCCCAGCCCCAGCTCCCTGACACCGAACAGTCTCCAGAACAACCCTCCTTCCCAAACAGTCATCAGCTTTGCATCTCCCTGGGAAAAGGGCTGTTTTAGGAAAGCTGCCTTACAGCTGCAGAGCTCTGGCTGCTCCAGCCCCACTCCCCTCTGCACCGGGGTGAGCAACAGCTGGGACAAACCCAGACACTGCTCTGGGCATTGGTCAGGTAGGAATTCTCACTTTTTGCCGTTTCTATAGTTTGTAGGAACCCAGATCTCGTGCTGGGCCCCTCTGCCTGGGTGTGGACCGAGAGGCTGGAGGCACTGCATGTGAAATGGGAAACCAGGTGAAAACTTCTGCGAGTCCGATGGGCCTGGGAAGCCACAGCGCTTTCCTCAGACACTGATGGTGTGGAAAAGGAAAAGCTCCTCTGCTGATCCTGCTCCTACCCCACGGCAGCTGTGACCTGGCATGAGAGGGTGCTTGGACAGACAGCGATCCTGTCAGGCAGCTCCAGGCAGGAGCAGGGAATTCACAGTTCGGGTGATTTTGTGCCCCGATCTGCAGCGCAGGGAAGGCAGCGAGAGCCTGACCCAGTTCAGCAGCATGGGGAGAAACTGCTGGGGAGCTCCTGCCAGGCAGATGGAAAATCTGTCTGTGCTGCACAGCGAGGCCAGGCTCCACCAGGGTCCCAGACAGCTCTGCTGAGAACACTTGGCAGCACAATTTGTTAAATAAACAAACTGCCCGTGCACAGAGAATCAGAGCAGCCTGAGACTCCTGCTCAGTGCTTTTTGTGTCAGAGAGACATTGCAGGGGACATTACAGCAGATCTTCTCCCCTCTGTGCTGCTTTTTAGCAGGAGCCTCTGTGCTGTGACCCCCGTGGTGTCCCCAGGGTCCCAGGGAAGGGGGGCTGGCTCAGGGACAGGCGTGGGCTGGGGTGCAGCCCCTGCTCAGGATGCCCTGCCTGGAGTGGGGCTGGAACAACTCAAACAATGCCCTGCTTGGAAAGCTGTCAGTGAGTGGAGAAGGGGTTCACGCTGCTTTTGGGGTGAGTTATGCTAAAACCAGCCTGACTCATCGATCCCAAAGTTAAACACCCTGAGAGTGAGGTGAGGATGTGGCAGATGAAAAAGTGTCTGATTCAGGAACAAACACGTGATGCTGCTGACACCTTACCCAAGGCACAGCTGGCACAGACACCTCGGACTGACAGCCCAGGCCCACTTTTAACAGAGGGTTTTCCAACACACCCTTCTGGGAGTGTGTGGAGATTCCTCCCTGGCGTGGGGACATTGGTCTCAATGACTAACACCATTCTCTAGTTAATGGTTTTTGCTATCTTTAGTATAATTGCTTCAATATAACTGTTTTAATATAACTGCTTCAATTTTGCTTCAAAAATAGTGCACTGTACTGTACCAGTAGTTCTAGCTACCCGTAGTAGGGAGCAAATAGTTCTGTTTAAGGTCTGTTTAGTTTTAACATTAGCACAATAAATCATTTATTTCTATATAAATAGATCTGGTTTGCCATCCTGAATCATGCAGGACAAAGTCACCTAAAGGTTCAGTCACCCTCCGTGCACAAGCTGTGGGGGAGAACTGCGGGTTCCTGAATGTGGGTGACCATCAGCTCCCAGCCCAGGACAGGGCTGTGTCCCAGCCTGCAAGGATTTCCCCTTGTTTACCTTCGGAGCACGGGGACTGGTTTCATTGTTAGGCACTGACCTTGCAGCCACGACTTTGTAACCAAATAAAATGATTCAGCAAATGCCAGAGGAGCTGAAATTCACCCAGAGGCTGCAGGCAGCCGAAACCCCAGCGACAGCAATGAGAATGTGCCTCACACCGAAGATGAGTGTCAGAGCTTTGGGGTTTTTCGGAGATACTAACGGGAAGGAAGAAGCATTTTTCCACCCACCAGGCCTCCAGTCGCAGTGTGGGATGGTGATCTGAGTAATTTTTATTGCCCTGCCTAAAAGCCGTTTGAAAGTCTGTAAGCAGTCTACAGAGAGTGATTGTCCCTCTCCAGAAGCCCCCATAAAAATGAGTCAAACCCTGTTTAACGTAAAGGATGCCCTTGAGACCATTAGCTCCGCTTAGGAGCTGCAGCCCTGACCCATTAAGATAAAAATAAATAGAGCTTATTTTAGGAAGACAGAAGTGGGAGCCAGCCCAATCACCAGCGAGCCACTGCCAGCACTGAGCAGATGCTGTGTTGAGGTTGGGGTTTTTCTTTTCCCTGTGTTTTCTAATTCAAAGTGAATGCAGAAACCTTTTTGACTCACCACAACTGGCCTCTGCCTTGATACCAAGCAACGCAGTTAGACAAGAAAGGATTTCTAAAAATGCTTTGTATTTCCCAATTACAAAAACCCTCCAGCCCCCTGCTCTGGAGTCTGCAGCACCAGACTGGCACCTTAGTCATATCCAATATTAATGTAAAATAAACAAGACACCAACAAAATGAGAAATCATTTCCTTACTCCCACCTTAAAGCCACAACTGAACCCCATGGCTGAGATGCTGCAAGAGGAACCAGAACTGTTCTTTTATTCAGGAGCAATAAAAAATTTTCTGAAAGAATAACTCACAGCTGGTGGACAGCAGGTTGCCTCGAACCTCACCTCAGGCAGCAAACAAGGCAGGTAACAGCAGCAGGCTCTCCATTTTTCACAATTTTGATTCTTCAGGGCTTTCTTTGCTCTCCAGCTTGTAAACAAGAGCTTGTCAGGCAGCAAAATACACCAGGGAAGCTGAAAGAGACAGTAACAAGCTTGGCAAACGCAGCTTTCCACAGCAGCACACCAAGGCAAGAGGGAGAACATCCAATATAAACCCCAAATTAAGCTACCTGTAAGATTCTCTCAGAGCAGCCTCCAACCTTCCTTAACAAAACCGCAGCTTTATGCCCAGGGAGCAGCTGGGGGCTGCGTTGTTCAGCTCAGAGCTGGTGAAAAGTATTCCACCAGCACATGGAGAGAGGCCAAAGGCTAAAAGCAGCAATATTTAGCTTTACATATTCCTGCAAATAAACCAGGATTAATTAGACCAGGCAACACTAACGCCTCCCCAGCTCCCTCTGCGGGCTGGCACTCACTCCCAGCCTGCGATTTCCCATGTGAAAAAGGTTAACTCGGAATTAGGATCTCGTTTATAACAAGCTTGCAGGGCCGAGGCTCAGCCCAACTGCAATGAACCTGTGCTTGCAGGGGCCAGCTGCAAATCTTTCCCTTTGCTTCCTAATCAGAAAGAAACCTCCCTCACATTCCACAGCTGCAACCTATATAAGGGACGGGGCTCAGGCACTCTTGTTTTTCCCCGAATATTTGAGGGGAGGTAGTTCTGTTTTTCCATCCGCAGCCCTCAAGAGCATGGAGAGCCCTTGGCGGGTTTGTGTGTGCTTGTACTGCTGCCTGCCCTGGCTCTCTGCGGGCACGCAGTGCTCGCCCCGCTCCAGGGGCCGGGGGGGCTCTGAGAAGCCCCCTGGGTTTTTGGCAGCTCCGGAGGATGCTGCGGGCGAGCTCAGCGCGGTGCTGCAGCTGCCCGAAGGTGCGGGAGCAGCTCCTGCCCTGCTGCCCCCGCTGCTCAAGGTGCTGCGCGACCGCGGCCCCCGGGGCTGGCAGGGCGAGGCGCCGCGGCCGCCGCCGGACTCCAGGGCGCTCCGGTACATGAAGAGGCTGTACAGGATGTCTGCCGGCAGGGACGGCATCCCCAGGGCGCACCGAGGCCGCCTCTACAACACCGTGCGGCTCTTCACGCCCTGCTGGGAGTGCGAGCACCGCCGCGGGGGCCTGGGGAAAGGTAGGTGTGCAGGGGGGAAAGGTTACCCGGGGCTGCTGTGCGTTCTGGGCCGGCGGCGGGAGATAAAAATACCTCCTTTCTTTAGCGCTGCTGCTATTTTAGTCCCGGAGGCTCTTCTCCTAAACTGTAGGAGTTTTTCATAGCCTACTTCTCCTTGAATGGCATCAGGCACAGACTTCCCAGGCTGGGGAACACCGCGCAAGTGGTGGGTACGAGACACGCTGATGTTTCAGGCTGACTCATCTCCTCATGAGTCAGGAAAAGCCACAAGCAGATCTGAGTAAAGGAAGAAAACTGGAAAAAATGTTCAGGCATAACAGGAAGCACATTTCCTTCTACAGCTCGTCTTGGTTTTGCTTTTTTTCCAAAAACCAGGGAACTGGTTCAAAATTTCCACCAAACTGCCAAAAGCTGCTGCCAGAGACTCCTCTCCTTGCCTGGTACATTTCCTAGAGAAGAATCCCAGCCAAAACCTGAAGGGATGAGTAGAATTACTTGCAAATCAGGCTCAGGACTGGGGTGTCTGGGAACCCCGTAACTTATGGTGCTTCCACGGTTTTGTTAATTGTGGGCTGGTCACAACAGCAGCACCTAGAAATCCCTGGCTGTTAATCCTATTTAAGTGATTGCTGAGAGGTGCCCTGAGTTTCCTGACTCGGATTGTTCACTAGAAAGACAGATAAACACAGAAAGATAAACACGGGCATTGCACTGCTGCACAGGAACAGCACTTCGAGGTGGAGTTCATGGTTCGTATCATCTGGAGTGTTTAGTTCCTGTTTCCCCACAACAGCTGACTTCCTCCTGTGCTGGTTCTTTTAATGAAATGAATCCTAGCAGCTCTTAAAATCAGGGTTATTCTTGGGTTTGTTGTAATTTCTCAACTTTTACCTCTTATGTCCCTGACCAAGTAGAAATTTCATGTAATAAACATAGAGGAGGGCATTAAATTGTTTTCTTCTGCTGCTGAATCATTTTTACTTATCCTCTACAACAGTGTTTATGTCCCGGTGGAAAAATAAGACGCACTAACACTACAGCAATCTGTTTCCCTTCCCAGGAGATGTTCACTCGGTGGATTTATTCTTCAACTTGGATCGCGTTACTGCTCTGGAGCACTTACTCAAGTCTGTCTTGCTCTATTCCTTTGACACATCTGTTCCCATTTCCTCTTCCATTACCTGCATCTGCCATTTATCCCTTAAGGAACATGACTTTTCCAGCCAAGTTTGTCCCAGCATTTCCCACTCTCAAGCTTTTAGCCTGCACTTTGACGTGAGGAAACGCAAATGGGTGGAGATGGATGTGACTTCTTTCCTCCGGCCTCTGATTGCTACGAAGAGGAGGAACGTCCATATGGCTCTGAACTTCACTTGTCTGATGGGTGACCCACCACAGAGCACGAAACTGGAGAACGCTGTCAATGTGACACTGGTTCCCCCTTCCCTTCTGCTGTATCTGAATGACACCAGTGAGCAAGCTTATCACCGGGGGAGCTCACTCGGGCACGGGAGGAGAAGCCCAGAGCGGGCCAGGCAAAGGAGCAGCCCGCCTGTGGATCCTACAGAGGGTGACAAAGGACAAGGCCATTCCCAGGGTAAAAGGGCCTCTCGCCAGCGAAGGAACGAGAATCCCAAAGCAGCACCAGCCACTTCACCTCACAACCCGAGCGAGTACCTGAAGCAGTTCGTGTTCCCCCAGCACGAGTGCGAGCTGCACAACTTCCGCCTGAGCTTCAGCCAGCTGCGCTGGGACCGCTGGATCATCGCCCCGCACCGCTACAGCCCCCAGTTCTGCCGGGGCGACTGTCCCCGCGCCCTGGGCCACCGCTACGGCTCCCCCGTGCACACCATGGTGCAGACCCTCATCTACGAGCGGCTGGACGCGTCGGTGCCGCGGCCCTCGTGCGTGCCGGCCGCGTACAGCCCGCTCAGCGTGCTCACCATCGAGCCCGACGGCTCCATCGCCTACAAGGAGTACGAGGACATGATCGCCACCAGGTGCACCTGCCGCTAGCGGGGACCCTGCCCTGGGCTGGGTTCGCTTTCCCAAATACAGGTTTTAGTGTTGCATTCTCTGTGGTTACCACGGACTGGGCAGCGTGGCTGTAACTCCGGGAGCTGGGGTTTAGCACGGAGTTAGCACACATCAGAGCACTGATTTTTGTACTCACTCAGCCTTTCTAGAATGTGCAATTAAATGTAAATAGTGTCTTTTTATCGGGAGAATTTTGCATTTAAAACGGGGGGAAAAGTTTCGGCTACTGAATGTCTATTTTAAGCTGCTTTATTACAGATTAAAAAAAAAAAGGAAATAAATGACTATCACGCATACCCTGACATGCAGTGCCTGCTACTCTGCCTCTACAGAAACCCTGTGTGTAGCATCTCCAGCAATGACTAGGAAGAGAAGAAAGTCTTTAATGTCAGATTTTTTCCCTCAGTTTTTCATTCTCTTCCAAGCAGGATGACACAACCCTTCCTCACAGCTCTGTAAAGAGTTACCAGGTTGTTTTTTGCTTTTCTTCTGTTGCACTCTTTGGGCTTTCTCAGGTAAAAGCAGGGTAAGAATTTAAGGGCAGCTGTGGGTAACTTCTGAACATTTAAATTAAGGCACTATTTTGGTAATAATTGGCACCAGGTAAGGCTTCCTTTGGTTCAAGAACAAGGAGCAGCTGTCCATGGGGTGAGGGCACAGGGTTGTCCACTGGAGCCACACTGCCACTGATTTCTGAACTGGGAAGAAATGTTAAAAAAGCTTAATCCCCAAAAACGGCTCCTAAAAGCCTTACATGGGTTGATGTAAATGCAGTTCAATGGGTTTAATGTTCTGAAATGTGGGGCCACAGCCTTGTTTCCTCTCACAATGAAACTGTTGTAGGTAACAAGCGCCTCAACTCTAGGTGCTTTCACACACAGATTTTTACTGTGATTGATTTATTACAATTTATTTTCTCCTCCTAGACTTGGGGTTCACACACAAAACCTCTCAGCTTTGGTGGGGATTTTCCTTGTTTGTTTGTTTATTAATTAAAGGCTGTGGAGCAGCACTGTCTTGTAAAACTTGTTCCGAACAGCCTCTAACATTGACTTGCTAATGGATTAATAAATAAATGCTGTAACTTTGTATGCTCAGCCACCCAGCCAGCCCCTACCTGAGATCCTGAGCAATTCCAGAGGCTGGGAATTCAGCCTGGCAGGGCAGACTCTGCTCCTGAGGGTCTGCTTGTGGTGTCACTCCGATGCTTCACCCGGTCACTGAACCCACTGATGCTGGGGAGAGTCTGGAGAGCTCCTGGAGGTGCAACAAATCTGCCCGAAAAGTCAGGATCCTGCTCCAGGTTTCGGTCTCTGACTGCTGAAATCAAAGTGTGGTTGGGCACCAAAAGCTCGAAACAATGTCCTGGTGTCACATGAAATCATCCTGGTCCCAGCACGGGGGCGGTTGGGTGAGTTGGGATTGTGTCACTCCCGCTCGTCCCTTCAGACTCCGGGAATTTGGGTTTGCTCACCTGCCAGAGTAGAAAATAAATGGAATTGTTTCCTCCCGACAGAAATTCTTCTAATTGTGGTGAAATGTCTAATGGAGTCCAGTAATCCTAATATAGCCCAATATTCTATTAATGGGGATCATGTTCGATATTGTCTAATAATTCCAATAATAATATATTAAATGTGTAATATATTGTAATAATTCAAATAATGTTGAACCTATCTAATATATTCTAATAATAATTCCAACAATATCGATGTTTAACATACTCTGACAAATCTAATTTATTCTAATATTGGTTCAAATGTTGGCAAATATGTCTAATATATCATAATGATCCAAGTAAAGTTAAAAATGTCTAATAAAGTCTAATAATTCAACTGTAATTAAAATCATGGTGAAAATGTCTAATATTCTAACCATTCTCATCTATTCTGATAATGATTCCAATAATGTTAAACATGCCTAATAATTCTAATATCTTCTAATAATAATTTAAGTTTCATGTTGAATATATTCTATAATTCGAAAAATATGGAATGTCTAACACAGTCTAATAATTATAATTTATTCTATTAATGATTCCAATAATATTGGAATATTATTGGAAATTATTATTAGACTATATTAGATATTGTCTAATATAGTCTAATTATTATTAGACTATATTAGACAATATCTAATATAGTCTAAAAATTTCAATTATGTGGAGGATATCTCATATATTCTAATAATAGTTCTAATATTGTTTATGATGCTCGTTGCGGGGGGGGGTGTGGCGGGCTATTTAAACTTCATAAGCTTTTTCCAGCGCGAAGTGTTCAATAATTCCGCGATTTTCTGCTTCAGACACTGCCGCCGTTCATCGGAACTCCACAATCGCCACACAAAAGTGGGGGTTTTTTCTGCTTTTTTATTTTTTGCGGGTTTTTCGCGCTGAGGCGGCCCCGCTCCCCTCACGGCGAAGGGGCCTCGCGCGCCCCCCCCACTCCCCTCAGGGTGGGGCCCGTTTATGGCGCGCATCATTTATCACAAATTGCCTGTTAAAAACACGCTTTAGTATAACTATAATTTATCACACACCAATTTCACCGCCTCTGCCGTTTCTTACAAACAGAAAGCGCGGCCGGCGGTGCCCCGGAAGGCGTCGCCGAGGCGGTTCCGGGGCGGGCGGCGGCCATTGCGCGGTGACCGAGGGGACGGCGCGGTGACCGAGGGGACGGCGCGGCCATGGGGAAGCACTTCGGGAACCTGGCGCGGGTGCGCCATGTCATCACCTACAGCCTGTCCCCCTTCGAGCAGCGCGCCTTCCCCAACGTCCTGTCCCAGGGCATCCCCAACGTGGGCCGCCGCTTCGCCTCCCAGGTGTTGAAGGTGGTGCCCCGTGAGTACAGCGGGGATTCTCCCCTTTTTGTGCCTCCTCGGCGGTGTAAATGTGGGGATGGGGAGCGTGGCGCTGCCGGGGGTTTGTGGGAGGTTGTTTTGTCGCAGGAGGCCGGTGCTGTGCGCGGTGCGGTGTCGCCTCATTGCGGTGTCCCCATATTGTGAATATTCCCTTCTCCCAGTGTCCCCTTAGTGTGAAATCCCCTTATTGCAGTGTCCCTTTCTAGAAGTGTCCTCTCATTGCATGGAATGCTCCCCTATTGTGACTATCCCCTTACTGCAGTGTCCCCTCACTGTGAAAGTCCCGTTATTGTGAGTGCATTACCCCTTAGAGCGGTGTCCCCTCGCTCCGCTGTCCCTTTATGGACAGTGTCCCGTTCTGGCAGTGTCCCTCATTCCCGTGTCCCCTGACCGTGCCTGTCCTCTGTCCCTGCCAGCCCTGGCCATCGGTTACCTCATTTATTCCTGGGGGACGCAGGAGTTCGAGCGGCTCAAGAGGAAGAACCCGGCTGACTACGAGCACAACCAGTGACCACCAGCATGACCAGTGACCACCCAGTGACCGCGAGCAGTGACCGCGTGGCTCCGGAGCTCCGTGGGGACCTGCTGTGCTTGTTCCCATGGCCGGAGGGGATTAGCGGGGAGATAAGCCTCGGCTAATAAACTGCAACTTTGCCCCATGACTCTGTGTGAAATCCGTGTCTTGAGCTGTTTGAGGTGAGGAGCATCAAATCCCTTGTCTGGTTCTCTCTGTACAGGCTGATAATCAGGCTGAAGTTCCATGTGCTCGGATGTTTTTATCTTAGAGCACTTCCAGCCCTCGTAATTCCTGTTTCTTTGAAATATTCCTCAATATAAAGTGCAGCCAGGGCTGGTTTGAAATTGTTCCTTGTCCCCTTTATTTTTCCCATTGCTGGCCACTGCTTTTCCTCCAGCCTTGAGATCTGTGAAAAATAAACACTCCCCGGTTTGGTATTGATTAAAGCTGGATGGGCTGGCCAGTGGCTTGGGATTTGGGATGGACCCTGACCTCTGGCCAGAGCGTTGCTCTTCACGGGAGCCCTGGGCAGAAGATGAAGGGGAACAGGTACAGGCGGCACCAGGAGAGGTTTCATCTCTGTGTAACAAAGGAATTCTTCCAGCGAGAACAATCAGTCCCTGGAACAGCCTGGGGGTTTTAGGAGGTGACTGGACGGGGTGCCAGGTAACCTCCCCTGGGCTCCCTTCCCACAAACGCCTGCACCAGCTGATCTGTCAAGGTCCCTTCCAACCTGGGCTGTTCTCTGATCCTGTGATTCTAATTACCTAGTTATAATAATGTTAATTGAGTGATTAACTACGCTCTGATATCTGATCAGTGGTAAGAGCCTGCATTAGAACCTTCTTGAAAACTGCCAGGAGAAACAAGACTATTTAATGCTTGAAGGCGATTAAAAACCAGCTGCTGGTAGTGAAGTTGCTTAAATATGTGACAAATTCACCCTGTGTCTGAGGACAGAAACACCTTCACCACTGGAAGCTCAGAACACCTGGCTGGTTCCTTTATCCTATTTTTTTCCTCCCGGTGTTCCACTGACTGCCTCCAGCTCCCACCCCAGGCAGAGCAGCACGCTGGTGTTCCTGGTGTGCTATTCCTGTCGCTGTCCTGGGAGTTTATCTTATCTGCAGGGCAGCAGTGACGTTTCCCTGTGTGAGCTTCCCGCGTGCGCAGGGCTGGGCTGTCAGGAAGACAATGATGCTCAGGCTCTCACTTCAGGAAGCTGGGGCAGTGCAATCTTTATAGCTCGGTGCTGGAGTATTTTGGGGCTCAGAGCACATGAGGCTGAGTTCAGCCTCTTGTGTTTCCTCCAAGCACAGCCTGAGGTTGGCGTAAGTGGCAATAAAATCAGTCAGCCAGTGCTCCCAAGTTGTGCCAAAAATATTCTGTGCTTAACTGTGCTTTGTGTCACGGGTATTTTCTAGGCAGCTTAAGCAAGTGTGGAGCAACAAACTGCTGTGGTTGTGAGCTGGCAAGGATGTTTAGAGGCAGATTTATCCAGAAGAGAC
Source organism: Pomatostomus ruficeps (assembly GCA_013400735.1). Lineage (NCBI taxonomy): Eukaryota > Metazoa > Chordata > Aves > Passeriformes > Timaliidae > Pomatostomus > Pomatostomus ruficeps. The sequence goes on from VYZT01054103.1 coordinate 86,417, forward strand.
CTCAAAGCTCGCCCAGCTCCACCCCCTGCCATGGCAGGGACATTTCCCACTATCCCGGGTTGCTCCAAGCCCTGTCCAGCCTGGCCTTGAGCACTGCCAGGGATCCAGAGGCAGCCACAGCTTCTCTGGGAAATGTGTGCCAGGGCCTCCCAGGGAACAATTCCTTCCCATGATCCCATCTAACCCTGCCCTCTGGCAGCGGGACGCCATTCCCCCTTATCTGTCACTGCCTGTGCAGAGATCCCTCTCCGTGAGGGTTTCATTCAGAACTTGGTGTCCTGCTGCTCACCGAGCCCCCGAGAGCCGCAGAGCTGGGTGGCCCCAGTGAGAGCCCCTGTGAGCTCTGCCTGGGCAGCTCGGTCACCGCTGGTTTTCGCTGTGTGTTGTCCCAGCAGCTCTGCTGGAGGGCAGCAGCTCCCCGGGCTCTCACGAGCTCCCTGCTCCTGCTCCCAGACGGCTGAACTGGGCCTGGCCCAGGGGCCAGACTAATGCAAACAGAGGGGCAGCGGCACCGCGGCCAGGCGCCGGCGCCGGGGCAGGGTCAGCGCGGAGGGACAGGGTCAGCACGGGTCTGTTGCTACCCTGCCCAGCCATCCCCTGCCCCATGCTGAACCTCCCCATCCATCCCATCCCTGCCCAGCCTCGGCTGCAGGCCCCATTCCCAGCTGGGGTGGCTCCTGCTGGACCCATGGCATCAGGAGTTCGGCCCATGGGCACTTCAGACTCTCATAAAGATGCTTGAAGAGTTTTCACCTATCTCATTTATTTCTGTTCTCCTTTGGGTAATTATTAGAAGTGACAACAGAGCAACATTTCCTGTCTCTCTTCTGATTGCTGTGGCCTCTCACTAGCCTGCAGGAATTGTGGGCACAGCAAGGACTGGCTCAGTTATTCTCTCTTTTCCCCAGCTCCTTGCACAGAGCAGTTCACTGCCTGACAGGGACAGTGCTGTTACTGACCCAGAACAATTCTGATGTATCACCACAGAGTACCAGCCTTCCCCAGCCAAAAACGCTGAGAGACGGTGACTTACAGAGGACTCTGCTGCTGTTCCACATCCTGTGCTCCACGGATGCTCAGGGCTCCTGCTCCTTGTCCTCCTGTCTGTTCTACACCAGTGCCTGGTGGAAATAGCAGAAATTGGAACTCAGATGCATGAAAAGAAAGGACTCTGTGGGAAAAACAACTGAGAAATTAGCAGCCAAATATAAAATCAACTTTTTAAGTTCAACTACTTGTCTGCCATGATTTACTGTCCCATTTCCTTCCCTTCTTAAGATCCAGGAAGGTGAAATAATGAAAATTTTGCTTCCTCCTCCCAGAGAAGCAAAACAAATGGGGCAGAGGAAGGTGTGTAAGAACCATCCTAGGAAGGGAATAATCCAATAGTGGTTGTAGACTCTGCTGGGAAGGTTTTTCATTTCATCCCAGTGAAATTTGGGCTAAGGGGTAATCATCTGACATCATGGCATTATCTTAATCTAAGTCACTTGCCCTCCACGCTGGCACTTGTGCCTCCATATCAAGCAATCACAGAAATAGAGCCAGTGACATCCAGATCTGTATTTATGATTTAGCTAAAACACAGTTCATCATACAGTTACTGCTTTATCTATAAAGTATTGACTTGAATTAAAACCGTGTGCTCCAAAACCCACACACAACGATAATTAAACTGGAATTCTCTGTGGCACTCTGCAATCTCAGATGTCTCGACCTGACAGGTTTGGGGCATGTGGGACAGACGTGGGAGCCAGACAGAACCACAGCCTGGTTTGGGTTGGAAAGGCCCTTGAAGGTCTTGCAGTTCCCCCCATCTGCACCAGCCCAGGTTGCTCCAAACCCCATCCAACAAGATCCACGAGATCCCACAGGTGAGGAGACACGAACCCTGGGCCGAGCACAAGCCTGTCAGCAGAGGCCAGAGGAGATGAGAGGCACCAGCTCTGCTGCTGCAATCTCACCCCACACGGGGAAAACTGAAGCTCCTCTCAATGCCCAGAGCCCCTCCAGCCCCACGGGAGCTGCTGGCACCCTCTGGAAGGCTGATGTGAGTGACACGGCTTGGGGACAGAGATGGCTCATCCGGGGAAACCTCAGTCTGCACAGGGAGCTCCTCGGCTCCAGACCAGCCCTGAGCAGCCTCTTCCATTATCTCCCCAGAGATGATTATCTCCGACACCTTTGGATTCCGGGGGGAAGAGCTCTGTGAGTTATCACACATTTCACATTCCCAAACCCAGCTGGAAAGTGTTACACCTGCTTTTTGAGCACTCTCTGCCTGGAAATAAAGGTTAAGCAACTTCCTCATGGTTCTTTCGTGTACCAAGAGTGAGAAACAAATCAAAAGCAGAATTCTCTGCTCCAAATCAGCTTGGCAAGACAACCCCTACCCGTGGTTGGCTAACTCAGAGCTACAGAAGTTAAATAAAGCTTCTGATCTTGACCATAATAATTTGGGCCACCCCCCCGTTTTGCTTACAAATAGACCGTGGAGTTCTGGTAACATCTTAGGTGGGCTTTAAAAAAAGGAACAGTTGGCACAAGGGGTCAGCACAGCTGACCAGACAAAGTACAAGTGGAAGGGGAGTAAATCATTAGCTCGAGACAGGCCTTGAACCAGATCACTGCCGCAGATGTAGACTTAGCAATTCCCTCTTGCTCCAAAGCGAACTTTGGTCCTGTAATAACTGGCAGCTGATGCAACGATAAGAGAATGAAGTCTATAAAAATGTAGCTGAGAGCCTGGGAAGTCCTGACCGGAGCTCTTCGCGCCTCCTCCGCCCACGGCTGCTCCGAGGGACAGCTCCCGCTGGGAAGATGCACTGGTGGAAAGTGATGGCAGCCCTTCTGCTCTGCTCGCTGCTGCTCAGCCAGGTAAACGGAGAGAATGCTGAAATAAACTGCTTAAAGGGCTGATTCGAAGGACAGGCAGTGCATAAAAGCTGTTATGATTTGGATGGACAACTGGCAGGAGTTAAGAGGTGACAGCAGGGCTTTTAGAGGATTCAGCACCATAAAAATGTAGAGCTGCTGCCCAGTGAATACTGGGCTGCTCTGAGCCATCGCTCAGCCAGTGGTTCTGCCTCCCCTGCCATGAAGACTCAAACCATCGTTAATTTTGGTGCATATTTCTCTGGGGTTGGGCTGCGAGCAGCGCTTTACCAGAGGGTGCTGCGATCTGCAAACCAGAAAGAGCTCGAGCGCTTCGCTTCGAACGAAGACTCGGCAGCAGAACGAGGAAGTGCTGCAGCTGCCACGTGTCCTGACGGTCACCCTGCTCTGTTTCAGACCCACGGCGTGTCCCTGTCCCTGCGGCAGCCCCACGTGCAGCCCCGCAGTCCCCGGCAGCGGCGGATGACGCCCTTCTGGAGAGGAGTGTCCCTGCGACCCATCGGAGCCTCGTGCAGGGACAACAGCGAGTGCCTCACCATGCTGTGCAGGTAACCGCGCTCGGCCGGCTGGCACGCACAGCCCTTCCCACCTGGGCTCGTCCAGACGGGCGCCACGGGTCACAGCGCGTAAAAAAAGATACCAGGAACCGGGACGGATGGGGCAAGAGACTCAGACTCTTTAGTAAGCAGAGCAAACAGAGCAGAGTCCAGGTCTGCCGAGTGCCAGCCCCGGTCCTTTCACTGCAACCCCGAATAACCTGCCTGGGCAAAGAGAACACAGGGCTCCAGACAGCTTCCAGGCAACTTCCCGACTCATCATTGATCCTTCTTTTTAAAGCATGGACTAATGAAAACCAAAAAACCCTACATTAATATCTTATCCTAAATTAATCACTTTAAGATGATTATTTAAACTCATAGTTTAAAAAAACAACTGCAATATCAAAAGCTATTTAGTTCTCGCTAGACAAGAGCAAATTGTCCAACTACATTTAGTTAAATTGATTAGTTAAAATTATTACTCAATGACCGAAAGGTGATTTTATGTGGCACCTGCTGTACACACAGACCAGCACTCAGAGACAGGGTAGAACTGTAATTTTCTACTATATGTAAAGAGCAGGAATGGATAAATATATCCTATTATTAATGAATATTATTATAAATGAGCTTATTTTATAAATCAGTAGGGTAAGTAAGCAGATAGGCCAGGGTGGTTGGGGTGCTGTGCTGTGTTTGAAATGCATCCCTGGGTTCTGCTGACCCAGAGCTGAGCTGCAGCAGCAGCTGCAGGGAGGCACAGCAGGAACAGGAGCCCACAGGCAGCACTGCAGCCCCGGGCAGCAGCAGTTCAGAGCTCTGATGGGAAGGAAAGACCAAAACTGAATCAGAACTGAATATCTGAGGGGAATGCAGCGTGCCTGAACCCAGCACTGCTGGCACAGGGGCGCAGAGAGGGACCTGGCACCCCGGGCTCAGCCTGGCAGTGCAGCCCCAGCCCTCAGTGCCCTCATGGTGTTTTTTTTTCCAGGAAAAACCGCTGCCTCCTGTCCACGGCCTCGGCGTGAGCTGGCACCGAGCACCGCCCGCACTGTTACTGCTGACCATGCTCCACACGCTTGGGATGTATTTATTGACTGCTCAGGAGCTGCCAGGGCCTCGAGCAATCCGAGTATTTAATATTTCTGTCACACGTGCTGATAAAAGGACTTCAGAGAGCTGGAGAGCATCTCCTGCCACAGCCACGCCTCAGGAGGCCTCTGGCCAAGCTCAATAAAAGGGCTCTGCATCTCCTGCTCGTTTGGGTTTTTTGTAACGCTCCCTATTATTTATTGGAAGGTGTGAATTAAAATATGTATTCAGCAAAGCAGCTTGGTTTTCCTTGTGTGTGGAGCAAAGCGGGTGGGGAGCACGGCGCTGGGGCTCGGCTCCAGCCAGACTTTGGACATTTCTCCTTCCAGCTGGAGGGAGATCAGGCGCCATCTCCTCCCAGCCCTGCCCTTATCAGTCCCCAGATAAAGGCCTGTTAGGAACAGGGAGCCAAACTGATAACGCTGATAGCAATTCCAATATCCCAAATACACCCAGCGATAAGTGGAAGGAGAACTATTTGCTTTTAATTACTTCTAATCAAATTTACTTAAACACATGTCCTAAACTGACTTTTGCCACTGACCTTATCTTCTGTCTTAAAATGAATTGATCAAAATGCTGTTTTGATGTGTTGGATGTCGACTTGGAGGCTGAAAGACAAAAAATATAAATCAGCAAGTCTGGACACACACCTTGGACGCTGCTTTTCTTCTGTTACACGGAGCAACAGCATCAAGGAAAGAAAATTCTACCTAAAAATGCAATTCCAGGGAGGAGAAGGCCCCACAAAACAGATACAGGCACCGGGGGTTGGAAGTTTAATACAGAAAATCTATTTGATATTTATTAAACTTAGTTTCTCCAGTTACAGTTTTGCATTGTACAAAGCATTTTAATGACACAGTAGTTAAAAAGATCTTTACAAATTGAAATGTGATACCCTTTTCTCCAAATATTTTAATTGCCATAAATTTGTTTAAAAATACACATTAAACGCATGTTTCAGACACTAAACTTTCTATAATCTCAATACCACAAAATACATAGAATATACTATACAGATGTGGAAAAAATCTAGTTAGTATATAATACTTTGCTCACCATTAACAGCTTTATTACGTGAAATGCACATACTGACTTAGAAATCCTAATTTTGAGCCCCAAAGTACCCTTTGAAATTTCAAATGTATTGCAACAAATAAAATCACAGTTTGTTTTATTTTTTTTTTTCAGGTTTTGGTTGAAGACAGATGCCCAAATCTTTCGATAGAAAACAAAGTGTAACACATGGACTTGTCATGTACAAAGCATAAAACAGAGACATCCCATTAGTTACTAATAGTACCTTTCTGTAGGATTAATCAGGGCTTCATTTATAAGTGACAGGTTAAAAGTTACCTCCCCTCCCCAACCCTCCCCCAAAAGAAAAACCCCTTCTTCACCAAATAATAATTTCAAATAAGATAAAGGATTTTTAATAAATATATAAGCACTTTATCCTCCATATACAAAATTTTTTTTTAAAACAATTTAAAAGGGGGACCAGATACAAATGTCAGGAACTGTGCTTGGAAAGTCATGCCTGGTCCTTAGAGTAGAGTTTGGGATGTGGAATGCCAGGGCAGCGTCCCGGGACAGGGACGGGGCCAGGGAGCGCCGCCCCAGAACGGGCACGCGGCCACGGGGAACAGATTCCCGGGTGGAATTAAAGCCGGGGAAGCGCGGCCACGGCGGCAGCCCCGCTCCTGCGAGCTGCCACAGCGGCTGGAACCGCTCCCACAGCGGGTCCAGGGCTGAGCGGAGCCACCGCGGCCTCTCCCTCGCCAGGGCACCCCAGACCACGGCCCCATGCCCCGCGATCCCCGCAATCCCCGCGATCCCCAGGGACACCGCTGCTCGGGAACGCCTCGGGAACAGCTCTGGATCGGGGCGAGCTGGCGAGCAAAGCTCCGGCTCCTCTCTGTCCCTCAGGATGCCCAGCACTGACCTGGTTGCTCGGAACAGGGGTTTTCCAGAACACTGACACATCAGAGGGAGGAACTGCAACCCTGACCCAAGGATTTGTCGGGAAGGTGAGAATTTGGAAGTTGTTTACTCCCCAATGGGTAATTCAAACTTGACTTGCTCAGGCCCTTGTGGATCTGCCTCAATAGAAACACTGCAGTGACAGCGAAGGTCTGTTCAGAAAATGACATTAAATACAGCAAAGGTAGTTTCTCTCTCTTTCCAGCAGTTTGCCTTCTGGGCAAACTCCAGAATTCTCTGCCTACGGCGTTATTTTACTTGCCCCAGGCAAGTGCTACATCATTCCCATAAATTCTGACTCTCTTGTGTGTTGGGGCCATTCATAAATACATTTCAGGGCGTTTTTTTTGTTACCACAGCAATCAAGCCTCAGCAATCTAAAGGAATATACATTGCACTCCTGGATAATATGCAATATTTATCACCAATAAGATGGTGACTCAGCACTCAATAAATAATATATCAATATAGTCAGTTGCACCATAATCTAAAAACAAGTATAACATATACTTTGGACAGACTGAGTCATATATATATACATATATATTAAAAGACACATACAATACAAATTGCATACTGCCATCGAAGCCAAGGAGAGCCGTCCGTCTGCTCTGCTTTATGGCTGAGATTCAAATCAAAACAAAACTCTTGGGCTGGTTTACTCGGGTGTCCTGAAGATTTGTTTGGAATTCGAAATGGTTTTGCACCTTTTATCACCTGGAACCCGCAAGTCTGAGAGCAAAGTCAAACAGCACAGATAGCTGAGCAAGCCTAGTCTGATTGAGCCATTCGTCACATTCACCAACTGGGGCCGGGATCAGCAAGGGAATCGAAATTGCAGCGTTGATATGCATTGGTACACATTCCCTGTCCAGGGAACCGCTTGGGAAGCCAGGATTGGGGAGTCCCTCCTCAGTCACTCCTGTGACCCGCACTCCCTCTGTGGTGCTGGGAGCTGCCAAGGACAGGGACGGAGCCCTCCCGCTCGGGCACAGGGATGGAAGCCTAGGATGCATTTGCTTTATATTTTTTTTTGGCTATAAAATCTGATCGGGTACAGCACTTTCCTCTTGGAAGCAAGGGTCAATCCCAAATTAAGACACGCTTTTGGAATTGCGAGGGTTGAACTGATCTGTTTGCACCAGCCCCAGCTGCACGAGGCATTTCCTACCCATCCCCACGCCCCCCGCACGGACACAACACCTGGGACAGCACTCCCAGGATATCCCACCCCGGAGCTCGCCCTGCAGCCGGGACACTCCCAACCAGCTCAGGTCCACATTTTGACACGATGCAAAAAAAAAGCCTTTCTGGTTGTTTGAAGCCGATTTCTAAGATCTGCTGCTCTAGGGGATAAGCGATGCGTGTTTTTGAGAGGCCAATTTCGCGTGACACCAAAAGGTATTTTGTGGGACTCTAGTTAAGGAAAAAAAAGTTCCCCGAGATGAGACCATTCCTGCTGACAGCAATGGTGACTGTGCACAGAGGAGCAAGCCAAGAACAGCCACGCTGGCTAGTGCAGCACTACACACAAACCCACCCATGAATGCAACTTCTACCAAGGGATTTCTCAGCGTCAGAGGTGTGCGAGGCACTTCAGAGGAGGAAAGGAAACACGGCTGACAGTGTCCCATGCCCACGGCGGGGAGTTTGAGGGTACAGAGTTCTGTCTCCAACAGCACAGACTAACAGAAAGGTGACCTTGCACAGTGATTCCATAAAAAGGATGCTCCGACAGACCTGAAGAGTCGAGTCAGGGAGAGCCCCAGGTCTGTTCCCCGTTTATCAATCCGGACGTAGCAAAGCTTTTCTGGAAGTACAAAACACGCTGGGACGCAAAGGAAGCTCTACGAAGATGCAGCTACCTTGTAGTAGGTTACTAATTTGCAAAACTTCTAAACTCTTAAAGCCCATAGGACATACTGCAGTACTAAGGAGCGTAGAATTCTATTCCTTCTCTCGAGGTTGCCGTGATTTTGGCACTTAACTACACCTACACAAAAAATTTAGTGCAATAATCTTCCTGAACATGCACGTTCATATCTGGTACAGAATAAAGGGTTCAGTGGGAGAGAAAAAACAAAGCAGCATTCCACAATCTCACTCCAAAGGATTCAGAGTTGGACTCTGGGGAAGGAGACCACCGCGATGAGTCGGTTTGAGTGACAGACACCGGGACTTGGAAAAAGGAAATGGAATTTTACCCAAGTACTGCAGAAGACCACTGCATACAGTATACCTGGTCCTGCTGTAAAACATCTTGTAAACAGTTCATAAAATCTTCATCTAAAAGTAAGGCATAAGGCACACCAGACATGTTGGGGGCACTAAGCAATACTGAAAGCAGTAGCATCGGAAACCTTTAACTCACACAAGCACCTCACGTGGAAAGGTACTTTGGTTTGCACTCGGAGAGGGGGCCACCCGCAGCTCCGCCGACCCTCCGTGGCACCCAGCGGCCCCTCGGGAGCGGGCGTTACGTGACATGAACGGGACCTTCGTCAGCACGGGGTAAAGCCAAGTTTGCCGCCCGTCCTGCGGCGGGACGGCGCTTCCTGCAGGAGCGGCTGCGCTCCCAGCCCGCGGCGGCGGCTGCGCTGCCAGCCTGTAGTGTCCATCACCCAGCAGACCCTAAGAGGACAAAACGGACCTCGAGTTCTACTAAAGATTCCTGGTTTCTCAGTCAATGGAAAAGATGCAAATGACGGTTCTGGTAGGAACTGAGCTACTCTTGGGATCGGAACCGCAGAGTTCCCCCATTTCGCAACTGTCAAAAAGCGACAAGCACGGAAACAAAAAGGTATTTGAAATGAAGAGATGCAAAAAAAAGCACGAGATTGTCCTTTTCCAAAGCCTTTCCTGTTTGCATCGCACCCATCGGACCGAAGGTCGTTCCTACACCATGACCTGGACGTTACATTAAATGCAAATTACTGTAATGTTTTGTGATTGTTATAGTGTTAATCGATGGCTTGAAGCTGCCTCCGAAACAATCCGAGGCAGGTCCAGCTAAATATTTTTCCATATAAATTTCTTTATAATTCATTTAAATGAAGTATCTCAATACGTAGAAGAATATCTGGAACTTTTCTATTTAGTACAAATTCTGCAATAATAAATCTGTAGTTGTCATTTATTAGTCGACTCATAGGCATTAGGCATGAGAAGTATGGTGTCCCTACTCGTTAGAACCTATCAACCCTAGTTCCTTTTACAGGCTCTACCACCACAAGACATTACAGAGTAACAAAGCTCACAAAGTACTTAAATAAAGTGTCTAGGTTTAATTTCTAAGTACTCAAAAGGGAAAATTTAGGGAAGAAGAAATAGCTAAAACCAGCCCCAAAGGGGGCTTTTCAAAATTAAAATTAAAAAAAAAAAAAATTTTAAAATAAATAGGATTTAAACTGACTATTCGTGTATTGTGACTGGAATTCCAATGATCTATCCACGACAGATCAGCACAACTACAGCTTTCATGTAGCAAATTTTCAAATATTTAAATAACTTAAACCGGGAACACTGAAGAAGTCCATGGACCAGCTGATTTGGGGGTTAAAACACAAAACACGAATGAGGATGGGAGACGTGGGGAAGCATTCCTTGCTCTTAGTGTCAACTAAGCAATGTGTTATGGCAGTCTTCCTTATTGACATGACACAGTGTTGTGGAGAGGAATCAGAGGCAGCTGAAGAACGGGCTTGGGCTGGCTTCCTCACTTGGCGTCGAGGCGCAGCCAGTGCAGGCCCTGCCGGGTGTACCGCACCAGCTCCGTCATGATGCTCGTGTTAAACACCAGGGGCCCCATCACCTTGTCCAGTTCAGCAAAGAACTCTAAAACAGCACAAACACAGGTTAAAGGAGCACAGTCGGTAACCACAACAAGCCCCGGCTCCCAGCGGGAATCGCTGGGATGGACAGAGAGGGGAGCGAGCAGAGGAGGTGGAATGGGGGCACTCAAGGAGAAAGATCCCTCCTGATCCTTCATTCTTCTGCACCAGACTGCTCGGACACAACTAAACCACTGCCAAACTTCTTGGTTTTCCTCTAAAACTTGCATTTCACCGGTTGGAAAGAACTAAACTACTGCCAAACTTCCTTCGGTTTTCACTTGAACTCTTCACTAAAGAATTTCAGGAAGGGAAATGCACCAAGCTCCTCCTCCTACACGGAACATTTTACAGGAAACACCACAAAGATTTTTATGTTGCAGCTCCAGCACCACCTTCACAAGCACAACAGCCAGCCTGGGCTATCCCTGCAGCCCAGGGCGTCGCTTTCCCCCTGATTTGGCAAAGGTTCAGCACCCAGGGCACCATCAGCGAAAGCAAAAGCCGGGAGTGCCGCAGCCCCAGGGAGGTTTCAGCCCCCCGGGGCAGCCCTTACCTTTCTGTTCTCTCGAGAGCTGTTCCGCTTGTTCCCAGATTTCAGTGGCATAGAGGAAGTTGGAGGTGACCTGGACGTAGCTGGCAGCCATCTGATGGATGCGCTGCGGGATCGTCACCGAGGACCCGCTCCCTGAAGGGTTGGCTGCCCCGGAAGAGTAATTTCCTGAATTCCCTGGAGACAGCTTTGGAGAGACTGGAGATGGCATCCCGACAGGTTTGCTGCTCGCCCGGAGGGGAGGATGGAATGGCAAAGGCAGAAGCTCATCAGCTTTGGACACATCGTGCTCTGAGATGTCCCCTAAGATCCCTCTGCCCACACTCAGGGAAAACTCTCCCACTTCACCCACCAAAAATCAAGATTTGCCTTAAAACAAGTGAAAATCTCAAGCTGGGAACTGCTGAGGATCCTCCAACAATTATTTATAGCTTACCAAACCTAATTACCAAACCTCAGCATCTCTTAATTCAATAAAAATCTGAAATTCGTTGTTTAAATGAACCTTGAAGAGTAAGAACGAGTAAGTTACAGCTACCTAGTAACTCCAGTGCCAGAACCCTGCATTATGTAACAGGACTGCAGATAACACCACGGAAATCTGAATGTCCTCCTTAAACTCACTGAATAATTTATCAAAGGTCCATTATTGGGTTTAAAAGAGCAGAAGGAATTGCTAAACCCTGGAACAGAGAACCCTGCAAGTGCCTGCAACCTCTGGCCCTGCAGCACTGACAAAGCTCCTGTCTGGGGGGAGAAGCATTAAATTAAACACCAAAACTCCCCGGGATAAGGGACTTGGGGGTCAGCGGCCCTTTTTTAGCCTGATAAACCCTGCAGAGCAGCAGCACCTCCCTCCACCATAATTACACAGAAAATGGATCAAAATCCACACCCAGTCACCCCAAAAGCTGCTCCCTGAGTCCCCCAGGAAACGGAGAAAACTGTTGAGAAATAAAGCTTTTAGCACTCACCTTCCCATACCAGGTGACGGTGCTTGAGAATTATTGTAGCAATTCTGTGTGGGAGAAAAAGACACATTTCATCTGATTTGTGTTTATACTTTCACCAGTAGTTGTACTTTCAAGTAATGTTCTCAATAATATCACAGTAAACTGGAATTTCAGCTAATTTGATGGCTAAGACACCAATTAAGGGATTATTTTAGCAAAAGAAACAAGTATTGGAGTAGTCCATTGCGCCTTATGGAAATATTTTTGTTTTTTCATTCCTTTAATATGAAGAATCTGCAATCACTGGCATTGAACAGTTAAAGATATCCCAAATCTGAGAGACGGGGTATGCGATGAGCCTGTTTCCTCTCAGCACTGAGAGCTGGAAGCTTCAGAATCAGAATTTAGATAAATTCACGGGGAATTTACCTAAACCCAGCCAACACCCCAACCTTCTCCTTGAAGCCTACTAAATTTATTAAAGGAGATCAAATTAACAGAGAGTTGTCATGGCAGGAGCAGCAGGATTCGGGTTATTAAAGCTCTGCCCGCCTTTAATGCACCTTCAAGTGCAGTTCTAAACAGGCGTTCACCTGCAGCACTCTGAGAACTGGATTTGGGGACTCCAAGTGATGCAGAGCTTCCACACCGTTCGGTTTGAATGTTCTGAGAAAATCAGATGCAGTTACCTTCAGATGCTCGGTCAGAGTCTTTGAGTACTTCAATGCACTTTCCTTTTTCAGTTTGAAAAGCCTCAGGTACAGCAGAGCTTGGCACCGAAGGCTGCCCAAAGACAGGACAAAAACCCAAGTCAGGTTTAACACAACTCAGGGAATTTCAGAAATCCAAGAGCTGTGCTGTTAATATCCCCTCTGCCAACTCTGCTCTCGAGCTGTAACTCAACCAGAACATCCACAACCACCCTGAAATTCTGACGGGAACTGGGACAGCTCCGTGTGCTCAGGCTGGAACAGAAACTCTCAGTGCTGCTGCTGCTGGGCTGGGGAGACAGCACCCAGCAACCTCCTGAACAAGGGGTTCCTTTATTGTTCACCCTGCCAGGGCCTCCCCTCTGCTCTCCCCTGAACCACTTCTGCTCCTCTGCACCTTCTGCCGCCTCTCCCTCATCCCCCCAGTCCCCACAGCCAGTCCCAGTGGGATTTCTCCCCGCTGAGGCTCAGGATGCTCCTCCTGCTGTCACTCCTCAGTGTTTCAAAGCCTTGGCCCTTGCTGGCAGCACCCCGCTGACAGCACCCAGCCCCAGCTCCGTGTTTGTGTACAGCCCGGAGGAAACCTCCTGTGTTTGGGTCAGGAACACCGAGCTCTCAGTGCAGAGCAGAGTTTTGTGTCGGTAAGAGCTGGGAAATGCAGGAGGGCACTGCAGGAGGCCCCAGCACACTCACCAGAGCACTGCCAGCCTTTTGTCCGCGGCCGTGGCGTCCGGGGCCAGGTAATTCTTCAGTTTCATAGTGTATCTGCAGAGAAAGCAGCAATCAGCCCCAAAACACAAACCACCTTCATCTGTCATTCACAAAACACTCGTGTGCTCATGCATTCCCAGTTCCAGCGGTCCCCACCGCTTCAGGAACATCTCTCAGCCCTGAATAAAACATTGACTCAGCAGTAACCAGAATAATTTTGCTCCTCGTGGGTTACTCATTGTAGAGGGACTGAAAAACCTCAGCAGAAACCACCTCAACCTTCCCGGAAATGCCTTAAACCCCAGCAACTGGAACGAACTGGTCACTGCTCCAGTGATAAAAAGATCTCAAAAGCTGAAAAAAAGATTTTTTTGTCCAGAAACAACAGATCTCAGAAAGCTGGGGGCAAAACTTCCTTAATTCTGATTCCCAGAACTCCCTCCCACCCACCTGCCCCTGCAAAGCTTACTTGATTAATTCCACAGTTTCTGAATACATAGGGAACGGGGACTTGGATTCCTGAGCATTTTTCTCCAATGCATTCCCACACTCGATGAAGGACACGACAGCATCCAGGTAGTACACGGCCTTCTCGAACCTGTCCGACTGCGGGGAGGGAGGAACAGCTCAGGCACAGGAGGCAGAGAGGTGCCAGAAAGTTCCAGCACAGAAGGGCAGGAAAACGGGAAAGGCAGCAAACCAAGCCCAGGATCAGGGGCAAACACCGGGTGGGCACTGGAGATGCACTCACCAAAGCATCTGCGTTGTGTTTCAGCTTCTTTGCTTCCTGCAAATAATGGTCAGCTGAGTAAGTCCTGCAAGAGAGGACACGGGTTCAGGGACTGGAGCCACCCCTTACACGGCCTTTTATGACTGGAGCTTCCCAATATTGACACATTTCAGGGCTTTTTCTGTTCCTCACTCAAGCTACACTGTGATAAAACTACTTAAAGAAATCTGTTAGAAGAGTTAACTACTGTGATAAAAGTGTTAAAAGTACCTTCAAGTCAGTTCTCTAATTTCAGGTAATTCCAACAGTATTTCAAGCAAGTTCTTAAGTGGAAAGTTATTCTACATTTGGTGCAAACATAATTTCATCTGTAAAGGGGATTTAAAGATGTGATTTCAGAACAAGAATCATGCTGAGAGCTGGACTGGCCCAACTGAAACCTCGAGTCTGCACAAGATGTGAAATATTTGTTTTCTTTCCAAGGTATTTTCTTTGACAAAGAGCTCATGTGTAGCATCTTTTGTGGAGCAAAATGCCAACTCTCCTCCACGGGGAGCTGCCTGTGCTCGAGATCCAGAGCCCCCCAGAGGGAAAAGGAATTTCCTGCCCTTACCTATCATCAAAAACGAGCTTTGCTCTCCTCGACTTCGTGCTTTCCGTGGCCTGAGCAGAGGCAGGAGGGCAGCTGGAGGAATTGTTCAGGATCTTTTCCTGGAAGGGAAATCCATGCCAGACAAGCAATTAAAGAACGGTTCCAAGAGGAGCATTTGTTGTATGAACTCCCCCACGGCTTCCCCGTTCCGTGCAGGAGGGACAGGCTGCAGGTGCCGGAGCTGCCCTGGAGCTCTGGGAATAACTGGGAATAACTGGGAATAACTGGGAATAACTGGGAATAACTCAGCTCCCAGGGGGGTCCCGCAGGGCCGGGCTGGGCTGGAGCTCCTCGCTGCAGAGGGGAGGACGCAGCCACGGCTTCCCAGACACACCCGGGGCCAGGAAATGCCTCCCTCCACCTCCCCTGTCGCTGTTCCTAGATCCTGTTTTCTGCTCTAACAGAGATGAGGAGAATTTTGAGGACTTCTATCAACAACTCTGTGAATGTTGTTGCCTTGAAAAGCCCACACAGGAGTAGTTACTCCTCTGAGAAAAGCGTGAGTAAGCACACCTGGAGTATAAAACAACAAACAGATCACAAATTAACAGCTGCCTTGGGAACATTTAGATTTTTAAATTCCATCACATCGATCTCCCCAGCCTAAATCTCTTACAAACCATTTTCTGCATCATCTCCATAACTCCACAGGGGTTTTCTCCCCTCCAGCCACGGAGAGTTGTGTGAATTGCTGAGCTGGAGTTAAAATAATCTTTGTACAATGTCACAGAATGAGAGGCAGAGCTTCCCATCCCAGCGCTGAGGAAGGACTGAGCTCTCCTTAAGAACCAGGATGAGTTCTGGGTCTGCTCTGAGGAGGCCAGAGCAGCCTCCCTGTTCCATCTCCAGCTTTCTGAGGCTCTCATGAACCACTCCAACCACGAGCAGGCAGCAGGGGCCAGCAGGGGATGACTAAACCCCCTCCCCAATGAACGCAGGAATTCGGCAGGATAAGCACTGGCATTCCAAGCTCTCTCCCAGTTGTCTCCTCGCTTACGGCCTTCCCAGGCACCTGAGCTCTCTGACACGAAACCCTGCACATCTCAAACCAAGGATATTTTAACTTGAACTGCAAACAGTTGTTTAGATCGAACTGAAAAGCCAGGATCAGGACAGGACCAGCCCTCACCTTGGCTTCCTTGGCGCTGCTGGAGCCCTTCCCCTCTGTCTTCTTCTGCTTGGAGGAGGAGCTGCTCTTGCTGCCACCGCTGCTCTCCTTGCCCGGGTTGCTGCTGGATTTGAGGGATGAGGACTGACTGACTGTTCTCTTCCTGGAGCCGTGTTCCTGCTTGGAATCCTTCTGCAGGGCTGGGGCAGCAGGGGAGGGCAGCAAATCCTTCTCTTTAACAGCGCTTGGCTTTGACGACCTGGAAAAGAGGAACAAACTCAGGGTTTGAGTTTCTTGCCTTAACAAACAAAACCGAATCCAAAACAAAAACAACCCCCAAAAAACAACACGCAAAACACTGAACTTTAAATTTTAAACTAAACACCTTCTTTCCCCCCAGGATTTTTACTGTCCAACCCAGCTTTGGAGAAAAGCAGAATAATCCTCTCAGTGAGGAGGTTTCTCCAAAGCCAGACTGAACTTGTTTTCACCATTTTATTCGTTCTGACCTGAAAACACAGGCAAAACCAGACAAGTTCTAACCATAAAACCACACCCCTGCACCAGTTCTGCACGAAAACCACCCCAAACCCTCCCAATTTCAGCAGGGGAGCCGGTGCCAGCGCCAGGCTGTCTGTGCACACCGGGCAGCCAACAGCTGCAGGGAGAGATGCTCCAGATAAACCCCTGGAACCCAGGGAACGGGAAACTTCCCCAGCACAGCCTTCCAGGACGCTCTCACCTGCCTGCTGAGGGCTATTCCTGCCTTCCCATCATTTTTATTTCTACAAAATCATTGTTTCATTTAATTAAACGTCCTTCAGAGAACTGCACTGGCAATCAAGCAAATACCAGGAAAAACATCAAATATCAGGTAAAAAAAGCAAAATTAAACTGGAAATTCATTCTACAGCTGTTCCCTAACAAACAGCAGACACTGTTTAATTCAGAAGGGGCAGAGGAGAGCTGGAGCACCCAGAGTGCCGCAGCTTCTCCCGTCTCTGCTGTCTGGCAGTCACTCCCTGGGCAGGAATGTTTTCCATGACACAATTACAGCCGTTCGCAGTCGCTTGAACTGAAACGGAAGTTTCAAAAAGCAGCGGAAAAAAACCCTTTAATCTTTCCTGTGGATTAACAGCAACCAAGAAATCAACCAAATAAAGGCGGAATAGGCGTTGCAAGAAGCATGGGGAATCCAGAAATAACGTTAAACACTGGTGCTGATCTGCTAATTCTGTATTGCTTTATTTTGGTATCACTCACACTTTTCTTGCACTAATAAACCAAGGAGATGGGAAGCTAAATCCATGGATGCAGAGCTCAATGCCAGCAGTTTCCCAAGGAAACCCAGTTCCGGAATTTATTAAAATATTTATTAAATTATTTATTAAAATAGTAATTTATTAATATATTAAAAGGAATTTATTAAAGGAATTTATTAAAGGAATTTATTAAAGTATTTATTAAAACAAGGAATTTATTAAAGGAATTTATTAAAGGAATTTATTAAAATATTTATTAAAACTCGCTAAATAGAGAATTGCCAGACTGGGTTAATTTAGAAGATTTTGATTTCTAAACCAAGGCCAAGCCCCAGCGTGTATCAGAGAAAACCAGGAAGGAAACGTTCCCTGCCACCCCAACCCTTCGCAGGAGGGGTCACCTCACTTTGTTAAGGAGCACAATTGTCCCTGGCCAGCGTTTTTGGGTATGGAAATTCATTTCCACCAATTGCTTGTAGAAACTCTGAATTGAATTTGTTTGAAGGGTAAGAAATAGTGAAATCTCACCAATTATTTGAGGAAAATTGGGGTGGGGGAGAGGAGATGAGAGGAGAGGAGGGGGAAGATGAGCACCATCCCCTCCATGCCCCCCTGAGCAGATACTCACTCCCTGCTGCTGGAATTCTTGTGTCCTGAGGGAGCTTTTTCTTCCAGTTTCGTTTTCTTGCTTTCACTGGCTCTGTTTTCATCCTCGTTCTGAGCAAAGCAAACGAGAAAAACATCCAGCAAAAATCCACATTTACACACCCCTGACAGTGGCAATAATTCACACTGAGAGATTTCATCCAGCAGCTGTTGCACAGTTAAACACAGACCCCAAAAACCTGACCCACAGCAGCTCATCCTCAGCAAAGCCTTCCCAGACCCTGATATTGAAACAAAACTAAAATCCAAGTCTGGATACTAAATCACGACCTGATAAAATCAGCAGCAGCCAAGTTGTTCATTTCAGCACCGATAAATTATCACCACGAAATCCCAGGAAAATCTGCCAAAGGCTTTGGCAGGAGCAGGAGACAGATCTGATGTTGAGGGGTCTAAAGAGGAGTCTGATGAATGCCAGGAAAGGGCAAGAATCTAATCAGTCTATTAAAGTCAGCTCAGAAATGTTGAAAAGTAGAGAATTATATCAATTTAATCCTAAAATCAAAGGGTCTGGATGGTAATTTTTCTAAGCTGTCCTCATCGAGCACTGGAGGGATCAATACAGTGAATAAGAGGGAAAACGGGGCCTCACAGAATAAATCACCTGCTAACAAACCCCAGATTCCAACCCCGAAGGTTTTGGTTTTGTTCCTGATGCTGCAACCTGAGAATTGTGAGCCAGGAAACCCAGGAAATGTAGGAAATCAAGTGGTGCCACCTGGGTTTGGGGCTCAAACCTAAAACTGCAGGGCTGGGGAAAGGGTTCCTTTCCTTGCCTCCCACAGGTTCCCATCCTCTCGGGAAGCATCAGAGTGACCTGAGCTTCACCAAATTCACCGCTGTTTCCTGGATAAAGCCTCAGTTTAACTGCTCCCACCAAAGCTCTGTGGTTTGGATGTGAGAGCACAGATCTTCAGTGCTGTGATTCCCAGTGTGTGGTGAAAGGCAAAGTGGCCAAAGAGAGAGAGGTCAGGGAATTCAGACCCACAGGAACATGTGAGGGCATTCCCAGGAACAGCAGGAATTACACAGTAACACCTACAAAAAGTAATTATGCGCTGTACTGCTCAGAGTTATTCCCTTTTTACAAAAGAAGTTCATTTTTCCACTTCATTTCCTTAGCCAGAGAAAACAGGAATCTGAGTCAGGAACAGCACAGGATAAATCTGTTTGCAGTCTCAGGTCAGGGCTCCTGCAGGACACTGATTTCACCACGTGATCAGGTTTACTCGGGTTGCTCAGCAGAAACTGGTGTAACTGAAATGATCCAGCTCCTCCAATGACTCTGGGAATGATCTCCCGGAATCCTGGGATGGCAGGTGCCAATCACGTCTCCCTGTCAGATCCCTTTGACATGGCAAAAATCAAATTTTCTGAGCGACGCCCAGAGCTGCACAGGGATTTTTTGAATCCCCGCCCCAGGGCCTCACAGCCCTAAATTCACGGAAACCAGACTCCCTGGATCTCCGAGCCCATCTGACAGCCCCAGTTTGCCCTTTATACAGAGTGTCCCTGTGCTGAGCTTTCCAAAAGCAGTTTAAAATTACACCAGCATTGACTTCTCACGTTCCCCCTCCAAGAGGATCCCTTGTACTCAGTTCCCCCACTGACTCCTGCCCATTTTCCTGCCCCCCAGCCATTCCTGATTTTCGCTTCCAGCTGGAAAGATGAAATGCTTTCTTGGAAAAGATTAATTATGACTATGGAGCAATCCCCTGCCGCCAGTAAAGCAGCACCTGAGATGTTTGCTGCTGCTGCCACGCCCCAGGCCCAGTCCTGCCCCAGCCCTGCCCCAGCCCTTATCCTGGCAACAGGCAATTCCATGGCTCAGGGAGCTGATCCAGCTGAAAACTGTCTTTGTGGGGTTTTTTCCAAGTAGATTTCCCATGGGATCAGCTTCCTGAGCGGGCCTGCCGAGCACCAGGGGCTGCTTCCAGGGAGGCAGAGCTCAGAGGCACAGGATCTGTCGCCTCCCTGCGCTCGGGCTGCAGGGCTGACACTCCTCCAGGTGTTCCCATAAGAAAACCCCAATGGATTCCCAATCTCCCGTATCAGCACAGGGATGATCCAGGTGTTCCACACAAGGCAGCAGAGCCACTCCCGCGCGGCTCAGCCCCTACCCCGAGGTGTGACCTGGATTCTGGGACACTCAGCGCACCGAGGGCTGGGAGAACAGGGGAACCTGCCCCACGTCTCACCTGTTTGTGTTTCCTCTTGCCTTTGGTGGAGCTCTTGTCCGAGGGCTGTTTCTGGGAGTCGCGGGCGTGTTTCTCCGGAGCGCTCTTCTTCTCCGCCTTGGCAGCCTCGGCGTCCTTGTAAGGCTTCCCTGGTATCCTGGATAAGAGGCTCAGGTCAATCTTCACAATGAGTGGGTACCTTTCATCGGGATCACTCAGAGGGGACAGAAGCTCTTTCTCTTCCATAGGAGAGAACATTCTTTGCCGAAAAAAGCTGTCATCCTCCTCCATGGAAGATTTAACAGGAGTCCTATTGCTCTCAGAGTATTTGGGTGTTTGTGAGGAGGGAGGCAGACTCTCATTTTCATCTGAATCAGAGGATGAGGTATCTGTTTCGATGAATTCCCTGGATTTCTGGGCAGATTTGCCTGAAGCCTTGTATTTCTTTTTCTCTGTTGTAGGCCGAGGGGAAGACTTGGGCTCCTTCTTTATATTGGGTTTCCTGGAGCCTTTGGTGGCTGCCTTGTGCCTGTTTGAAGGGATGTTTGTTGCCATGTCTACTGGGGTTTCGCTTTCGATTTTAAGACCTCCTCTGGGCTCTTCCACAGATGTCTTTTCTGCTTTCTTGGGCTGTTTTTTCCCTACAGTCCTCCTCTGAGTCGAGCTGTCGCTCTGGGCAGGTGATTTCTGCCTCCCGCGACTGCTCTCCGAGCCCTTCTGGGTGGGTTTGGAGTCTCTCCCCGGCGTGGAAGAAATGGAATCCTTGGATCCACCTTGATCCGTGTACCCACTCCCTGTACCCTGATCCCGTCCCTCTTTCTTGTAGCCTTGGGAAGAAGGGATATTGCTGTCCACGGAAGAAGCTGGTGACACTTTATGGGAATTAACTTTGTTCAACCAGTTATCCAGCTGCCACTTGTTCGTGGGTGGCGGCTCTGGCTAAAAACAAAGTGAAAACCAGAGTTAGATGAAATATTTCCCATTTCTTCCATCTTTTCCAGGGCACAGCTGTATGATGCTGCACACCAAGGCACAAGGTGCACCCAAAACCTGAGACAAAGAAATGAAATACAGGCACTAACATCACAAATTTTCCCTTTGCCTGGCGCAGCTGCTATCAACGGGCAATATTTGATGTCGTGGTTTTTTAGGGTTCTGACAGCACATCTAACTCTGCTCTCCAGCAGGCAATGGGTGGTAAAAAGCACCTCAAATCAAACATCCAGTGTGGGTTTGCCTAGAGAACTGTGATATCCACCACGGGGACTGCAGCACTGACAGCGAGCCCACCTGGGTCGGTCTGGTTTTTTTTAACTGTGTGAGAATTTTTGGAACTTTAGTGCTGTTAAATCCCAGGATCAGAGCCAAGCAGCTGGAGGGCAGGCCCCTGGCAGCCCTACCTCGGGGGACACGCTCTGGGACGGCTCGTTGGCCTCGCTGTCGCTGGAGCTGCTCTCGCTCTCCGAGTCGGAGCCGGAGCTGCTCTCGGAGCCGCTGTGGCTGCTCGAGTCATCCCTGGAGTTATCTGCTCCTTCGCTGTTGTGCTGGGAAGGCTCAGAATTGCTGCAACAAAAAGGAGGAAAAACAAGCATTACCCAAGGCACGAGTGCATCCTTAAAATCCTTTCATTAGAAGGAACAAAATGTAACATTTTAACCAACATTCCCCAGAAAATTCAGCGCGGGTGAACACAGTTCAGCCCTGACACAAAGAGCCTTTGGGTGCTGCCCCTTCCCAAAACGATCAGCCTCATTTGCAGGATATATTTAATATTACATTTATTACCATTTAATCACTGCTTAAATTCTAATCACCTCTTGCTTTAGCACAAGCCAAAGGACAGAGGTGAATTTTGGAGATGAGAGCAAAGCCAGGAGCGCTGGCTGGGCTGAACATCCCCCAGGAATTCCTACCTTCCAGGTGTGCTCCTTGGCACCGTCTTATCGCAGTCCTGCAATTAAAAAAAACCAGCATGAAGCTTCTAGAAGCTATTCTAGGTTTGTACATACAATTAAGTTGCAAAAAAATTGATTTACAGCCTTTAATTTTTTTAAAAACGCATTATTTGCAGTAGGTTAAATTTATCTGCATTTTCCTTATACAGAAAGCAAAGCAGAGTTATTTTCTCCAAGTTTTCAGCACAAATCTCTGTATTCTGACTGAAGTTGTGGGAGTCCCATTCATTTCCACCTTTTTGAATCAGATGATTCAGCATCTCACAATTTTCCCGAGATGCCCAGAGTAACTGGAGTTAACCAGCTCCAAGTTTTCCACTTGAAGAAGATCAAGTACCAGAACTGGGAACGGGAATTAAAGAAACTCCAGAGCACTGGGGGTCACTGGGCAGCACACACAAACACATTTTATTTTTATTTAGCATGTGAAGTGCCAGTCTGGCAGGAGCTGCACAAAGTTAATCCTGAAAAGAGTCAAAAAGAGACTTTTTGATAAAAATAAAGGTGCAGGTGTTATCCCAGGGACAGAGACAGCCCCAGGGTACCAATGCACACCGATGTTCACACCATCAGCTCTGCAGCTGGTACAGCAGAACATAAAGGGGTTTATCTTTAATTAAGGAGCATTATGAATGTTTTAAAGTGCACTATTGTCATTTGATGTTCAGAGGAAGCCCGTGTGAGATCAGTTCTCAGGAATTTCCAGGTAAAAGCAAACTGTTCCCACAAAACACAACACTTGAATTTGTTTGCACAGGATTTTCCCCACGATTACATTTGGGAATACCCGAGGTTTGTCTAAAAACATTCCACTAGATTTTAATTTCTTAATCACAGATCTCCTGCAGAGCTGCCCAGTTTGCTGCTGGGCCGCTGCTCCCTGCCCGGGGCTGGCCCGTGGATGAGCGCAGAGGTTTTTGGGAAGGGATTTAAGGAACATACCTGCTCTCCATCGCTGTCTTCACTACTGCTAAGTTTTAAGTCATCTTTCAACATACTAAGGGAAAAGGGAGAAAGTGAGACAAGTTTTTCCAAGTATTTAATGACTCCCGAAGCATCGGGCGCGATTTCAGTGCGGCACTGTTTACCCTGCACGGGCTGCACCAGGCAGCACTCACACATCTCACACTCAAGAATGCTGAGTTGAGTCATTCTCCAGCGGAGAATGAGGATTCAGGTACTTTGGCTCCTGAGTCCGTTCTGGTAAACTTAGAAAGGAAATCTGACACAATTTACTGGTGTGGGAGGAGGTCACTTGTGTACGTTCAACTTCTCGCACACAATGGCCAAGAATTGTGTTTTAAACGGAATAAAAAAAGCCAACCCCAGTGGCTGCTTCCTGTCTCGTGGCAGCCGTGCAGCTGTCCTAAGCCATCATTAATTATTATTATTATTATTATTATTATTATTCAAAGCCATAATTACTTCTGGTAGTCACACACACACACAGTTTCACCAGAGTGAATACACGAGCACAGTGAAAACACACAGCAGGGTCTGGGGCTCGGGGAGTATTGGGAAACGTTGGGTTATAAGAATAAAACATCTTACTCTGTCTGGTTCGATTCACATCTGCAGAGAGAAAAGAAGGGAAGGTTACAAGGCTGACTCTCCTGGGGTTCACCCTGAGCTGCTCTGCCGAGGATCTGTACAGGAACATCGACCTCTAGGAGCTCATTCCCGAACTATTGCTCACTGCTGCCATTCTACACGAGATGCATTTATTCCCTTTTTAAGGGTTTTCTTTACCAGATCATAATCACTTAAAAAAATTTAAATATTTAAAGTTGTGACAGTAAACATCCTTAAAAGTTCCTCCTCCTGCATCCCAGCTCAGCAGGTGTCCAGTGCTGCCTCTTGTTCTCCCACTCCCAGCTTTGGGAACAGCACAGATCCCTCTCAGCCCCTTCCTGAGCTGCCTGGCTTTGGGACACTGCAAATTTTAGGAATTGAAGGGGATTTGCTCTGTTTTATTTCTCTCCCATAGGTCAGAATTGGTCCACCTTGCCAATTCTGTGGCAGAAGCACCGGCTGCCTCCTGTGAGTGCATCCCAACAAAAGTTACCTGAGGAATGTTACTACCCAGAGTATTCAGAGTCTACAACTTTCATTAACACAATCAGCTGGCAAATATTTATGGGCATATTTATTTGGAAATAATATTTTAATTGCATGTCATTGATTTTTAAGTCTGAGAAAGGAGGGCTACAGCCATCCAGACCATTCCAGTTGCCTCTGATTCTTTCTGTGCTGCTGGGTCTGTGTGCAAAACGTTTGCCAGGGAGTTAAAGACCGAGCAGGACAAACCTCCCAGGATCCCAGACCCAGTTTTGTGTCTCCTCCACTGCAAAACCTTTCCTCATCCTGAATTTGTGCAACCTCCAGCTGACAGCTCTGCAAGGTCCCTTCCCACACGGATCCCTTTCTGCTTCCCAGTCCAATTCCAGGGTCCAAGCTCCTGCTCCTCTCCTGGCAGCTGACAGGAAAACACCAGAGCAGAAAGGCAGCTCAGGGTATTTTTTCCTCACTCCAGTGAGCAGTGGTTGGTTTGCTGTCCCAAAAACCTGCTGGGATGTGATTTTCCTGCCAGCCCAGGAGAAGGACGCTGGAGCGGCCACGCAAGAACTGCCACACTCCAGCAAACGCTGTTTCCTAAACCTCTGACAACCCCACCACTGCTTGTGAAATGTGTTCTCAGCAGGCACTTACGATTTGGATTGATGACCATTGGACGTTTTGGATGAGGGATTGTATCGTTCTAGGAGAAGAAAAGAAAAGAAGCAGAGCTGAAAACTCGGGCACAGCAGAAGGAGTCACCCCCAAGCTGCCCCGAGGATGCAGTGACGGGTAAAGCAAGGCCGTGGGAGGGGACAGGAGGCACCAGGTACAGCCTCCCCCAGGCCGAGGGAGGGAGGGAATGCAGAGGCAAACCACCAAATACACAATAATTTAACCAAGAAAAGAGAGAGAATCATTTAAACCATTGCTGTCTTAACCACTACACGCTCCATTTGTTATCAATGGTGTGAGAAACGGTTCTGCTGCCACCAAGGTGGAACTGTTGCCTTTTCCATGCAGGATGTGGGACACAGATCCACCTGCTGAGCTCCGAGAGCTCCAGCATCCCCACCCAGCTGCTGCTGCGGGGTGAGAGCCTCCACATCCCCAAATCCAGCTCACAGCCCGGTTCTGACAGCAGCAACACACCCTGATGGAATCTGCCTTTCACTTTGGGGCTTTTCCCTTCCCTTTTCTTTAGTTCTGGTAAATAACTGAGTGCAGCTCGACAAGGACAAGCACTGAGGCTGCTGAGAGCTCAGGAAAGTGGCTCTGTGTTTAATTAACCTTGGCTCTTCTTTCCCACACCTGAAGAGCAGCTGCTCCTAGAACAGGAGCCTCTGCTTCAGCATCACGGAATTAAGCTTGAATTTATTTCCTTAATTCTCCACTGTATCAGGTGTTCAGGTTAAGCTGCTTGTGAATATCTAAGAATAAACCATTCTTCTTTTACTGCTTAAGCTGTTTATTCACTTCAGGAGGGAGGGGAAGGACTTTTGGAAGGCAACAGCACAAATTTAATTCAGTTTTACCTGGTGTTTACCTGAGTTTCGTGTTCCTTTCAGAAATATTCAAAATAATGACACAGTTAAAAGAAATAAAAGCTGCTTTTGTCTAAAGTCCAAATCTGCACTCTGGGACAAGAAATTCAGGGATTACCCAGCAGATGATACAAGTTCTTGACCAGTTCTCTGTCTCGACTTTAAAATGTCAAAGTGAAAATAAACAGCAAAACTGCCATGTGCTTTTTCTATTAAAATAAAAGCAAAAGCACTCTTTTGTTTATAATTTTGTTTCTAATATTTGGTTTCTAAAACGTCCCAAGCAGGGAGTTGGGTTTTTAAAGTGTTTTGGTTTAATACTCAGTTATTTTCAATTCAATCAACCACAGAGACATTTTGTAAAGAATTAGATTGATTAAAAATACATTTTTTTCTAGAACACACCGCCCTTCCAAATCAGTGATAACTTTCACGATCTGAACAAGAAATGCAAAATAAAATCAAGCAAGAGTTTAATAGTTTAAAACTTGAGAAAGCAGAGAAAATCTGAAGTCAGACTCCATCCTGCGAGCAATCTGGAAAACCTCATTTCCTAAAAACCCCCGACATCTCAGGAGATGCCGAGAACACCGAATGGCAACAAAAACATTCCAGGGAATGTAATGTACTCACTCTGCTCTCCAGTGCCAAAACTGGACTGCTGAGACTCCTGCGGGAATAAAAGAGCACAAGTGGGGTTTGGTTTTTTTTTTCCAGTGGGAATTTTAAGGTACTAACAACCAGGCTGAGAGGAAGGTATTCCTCCCACCTAACGGATGACACTTCGCTTCTGGAAAAGGGGAAAAAAATAACAACAAGCAAAAAAAAAAATGGGATTCTTTGTCTGGGCCCTGGGGCAGCCCAGGTGGAGAGACCTTCACCCTCCTCTCCTCAGCCCCTTCCTCCTGTTCCCAAGGGCACGTCAGGGCTCCAGCTCCAGAATCCCTGTGGGACTTCCCTGAATCCCCTCTCCTCTGTGTTCAGGATGGAGAGGAGCTGCTCAGGATGTTTGTTTCTGCTCCTTACACACACACAAACGCTGCTGCTGTTTGAATTTTCTCCTTCCAGCTCTTTTCTCCTCGTTTCCCTTCTCCGGGCACACACGGCAATGGGAACAGGGAAAACCTCTCCACAGAAAATACTCCCCGGCCACGAGGGAGCCTTAGGGACGAGGTGAGGTTTCAAATGGGACCCAGCTCTGCACTCTCTGCCCCAAAGGCTCCCTGGAATGTCCAGCCTGGGTGGGCAGCGCAGCGTTCCAGCCTGGAACAGCCGCATCTCCACGGGATCAGAGCATCCCCTGGACAAAAGCCACGAGAAAATGATATTAGAGATTCACAGCACGGCTTGGGCTACAAGGGACCTCAAAGCCCATCCAGTGCCACCCCTGCCATGGCAGGGACACCTCCCACTGTCCCAGGTGCTCCCAGCCCCAATGTCCAGCCTGGCCTTGGGCACTGCCAGGGATCCAGGGGCAGCCACAGCTGCTCTGGGAATCCATCCCAGCCCTCCCCACCCTCCCAGCCAGGAATTCCTGCCCAATATCCCATCAAACCAGCCAGGAAAGGTGAAGCCTTGCAAATTTTAGCACTTGTATCACCCTCAGTATTCCCATCCCAGAAACCCAGTTCTGCCTCCCGAGACACAGCAGATTATGAACGTTTTTGAAACCCTAAACTGTTGTTTGAACAAACACACCGAGGCTGCTGAGCCACGGCAAACCCCCTTCCCGGCCCGAGTGCCTTTTTAAAATAGGACCTTCCTGACCTCATTTCAAAATGAGGACAAGCCACGGCCCCAGAAAAATAAATCGAGTCCAATATTTTCAATTTCTGGTTCTATACACACATTTTACTCATGTGCTCCGGCAATGGTGAACCAGAACTACAATCCAACAATGAATTCCATTTTTCCTGGTACACCTGTGACCTGGTTTTCCCTCACACCACGCCAGGGCCAGGCAGTGGTTGCAGAGGCAATTTACAAAATGAAGTTTTGAAACGCACAAAAGCTTTACACAGCAAAGCACCCTTGAGAGGTTTTCAATTTCCCTGAGCTTTGTATTTCAGAAATGGAACAAGGCATTGAACAAGAGCTTTGTGGATGGGCACCTTCACAAGGAGCTTTCCTCGGGAGCTGTTTCAAATACCTCTGATCTTTGCTAACTGAAGGGAAGGGACAACAAAAATAATTGAAAAAAAAAATAAAGATCAAAGAAAAGATGGAGAGAAATCTTGTGACTTCATCAGAAAGTGACAGCTCCACTTCCTTCAAAATAAATCCATTTGTTGTAATTTGCTCAGGCAGCGGGAGGCAGCTGTGAAGCCCTGGTTGCCTTTTGCCACTGGTGGCCCAGCCAAGCCAACAAACTGAGCAAAAAAAGAAATAAAAGACCACAAACTGCACATTTCCAGAGCCACAGCACCGGGGGAGCACGGGATGGGGAACGGGCACCCCTTCCGGCGCACACGCACTGGGAATTCTGCAGAACACACCTGCCTAATTCCTCGTTTGAGTCAACTTCCTATGTCAGAGGCAGAGCGCTGGCTCTCAGCTAAGTGCGCTTTAATGAGGTGTTATGGTTCAATGTGCAACTTTTTCCAGCTCCCTTGCCATCTACTGGATACATAGTTCTGTAAGAAACTCAGAGATTTAAAAAAAATAAAAGCTATGCTTTCAACTCCCAGGTTATTTAGAGCAGCAGCTTGTAAAGGTCTGTTTCAGAGAGCAATTTCAAACAACTGAGAGGAAGGAAACCCTTCAGAGCAAAGCAGAATGGCCTGGGGTTACACTGGGAAGACACCGGAGCAGGAAACAAAAACTCTGATAAAAAATCCTGGAGAGAGGAGGAGTTCTCCAGCTGGACAGGGGGCGGCGGGGCCGGATTCCCAGGTAATATCTGGAAATCAGATCTCAGGTCAGATCTCAGGTCAGATCTCAGCTTTACTGCTCAGCAGGAGGTTTGGGTGTTCCAGCAGGGAACGGAGGCTGACGGGATCCTGCAGAACCACCTCTGCCCAGGTAGAGCCCAGCCAGGGCCGGGAACCCAACCCTCCCACTCCACAAACACTGCCAGCATTGCTGGAGAGTCTCACTGCGAGCCCCCGGGTAAAATTATGGAGTGTGAGGTCACGGGATAACATTTTTTTATCAAGGCGCAGGAATCTGCATTTTTCCATAGCGTCCATAAAACTTTCCCTGACCTATTTTCATGGAGTTTTCCCCTCTGATCCCAAGGCTTCCTGGGAACTATTAGATGTATTTATAGTAACCAGAGAGGCCCCAGCCAGGAGTTCGGGTTGCTCGGAGTTACTCACTCCCTGCACACGGGGAAAGTGATCCCATCCCGGGAGCCTGACAAATAAAATCGAGTGGCCCACCAAGGGCAGCTCCGTTTTCTGTGAGCAGGAGAAATACCCCGAGCTGGATGCCCAAGGGGAGCTGGGAACACTCCGGCAGAGGACTGGCAATAAACGGAGCACGGTGTGCAAGGGAAGGAGCTCTCCTCCACCAGAACTGCCTGATTAAAGTAAACCACTGTTGTGTTTTGTTTGGTGGATCCTGCTCCGGGCCCAGACTCTGCACAAGCCTATGGCTCACTAACTCCCTGGAATTCTGCAGGGCTGCGGCTGCTGCCAAGAATGACAGAGGGGAGAAGGCAGAGGAAATTACAGGCTTTGGATGCAGAGGGAGAACTTGTCAGAGTTCCACGGCTAAGATGTGCAGCCACAAAATAAAAAAGCTGGCAAGAAGTCAAGAGACTCGGAGCAGCCATAAATGGAATTTTTTTGCAAACTGGGTGAAGAGACACAATCCAGGTTGAGAGGCTGAAAAAGCCCCCACGAGCCACCTTTTTTTTGTTCAAACTTTACCAAAGCTGTGCACGGTTACGTGGCCTCTGTGTCACTGCCCCTTGGATTTCTGCACACCTTCCTCTTCCCAAACTCAGGCAAAGGCCAGGGAAACTAAAACCGAGCAGCCCCACAGCCAAGTGTGCTCCAAATGCAGAGCGAAAATATCTCCCCAAAGGTTCACGAATGAATATTCACAGCAGCGGAATAAGGACCTTTGTTGATGAGGAAAGGTGTGGAATTTCTTTCTTCGTAAGAAAAGCTACAAAATATTTCCAGGCTGACAGTTTTATATAACAGACAAATAAACCCTGACTAAAAGTAATATTTGCAAGATTAATATTGATCTAATGCTGGGAAAACAGACAACAGGATTTATTTCTAGGTATGCCTTCCAAAGTAAAGCTGGGAACTGGATGGTAAATTCTGCATTTTTTGATACTGGAGAGAAGCAAAATGCAGTGGGACAGGGACAGGTCCCACGGAGGCGGCGACAGCAGGACTGCCCCTGGCTCCGGACGAGAACCTGAACTCGGAGCAGTCTGGGGAGGTTTCAGTCCCCAACAGGGACTGGAGCCTTTGGCTGAAGGAAGGTGATGTCACAGCATTCCCATAAAATGATGGGATTGGAGAGATCACAGTAGAAACCTCAGTGAGAAAGTCTTCTTAAAATTATTCCCTCGAACGTTCTGTTTTGGGGAGCAATTGGGATCAAACAGGAAATGCAGAGCAGCAAGCGGTGTCTGGAGCAGCAGCTGGTCAGAGCGCGGTCTGGATTGTGACAAAGGTGACTTTTAAAGGACCAGCAGTGCAACTCCTTCACTCTCAAGCTCTGCCACGTTAGGGGTGGAGCACCCCAATCCATCCCAGCGAGATGTTGGGTCTGGAGAAACATCACATTGTTGAGCTGAATCTTTTACTGGTACTCAGCAGACCCAGGAACCAGGCAGGGATTCCTGTGCGAGTCAGCTCCCCACGCCGGCTTTACCCACAGCTGCCTCCCCTGGGCTTCCAGGATCCCGCCGAGCTGCTCCTCCAGGCAAACAATTCCCAGTGCCAGCGTGCCCTGGAAGCCCGGAGCTGCCAGGCCCAGAATTTCCTCCTCGGAGGTGTCAGCTCCAGCAGCTCCCCTGGACACGTGCCCTGCGCTGTCAACGCCAGCAGAGGTGCATTTCTCTCTGGAATTAACTGCTTAAACCCTTCAGCTGCTCTGAAGGACACAGGAGGATGGGAAGAGGATCTTTTGGAACGAGTGGTTTCTTCAGCAAAACGTGTGATTCTGAAACGGTCCTGATTTTTTACTAATTGAAAATGTAAAAAAAACCAAACTCATACAACTATTAATGGACTTCAAAACTAAGAGGAAAATTCAGTTTATGCAGAAAAGCTCATTTAAATTTCTCAGAATTTACCACTCAGCCTCTGTTTTCCCACATGGAGGGAAACTCACTTGGTTTTACACAAAGTGGTGCAAAGCATTTCCCTGTTAGGAAATGGGCTCAAAGGCATTTTCAAGTTTCAAAAGTTTGAGGGTCTGAATTTATCACACAAAAATTAAAAAGTTGTATTACAGATAACTCTGCAGACCTCTGTCTGTGAAAAGCAGAGGCAAACCAAGGACATTTTTCAAAAGGTGACAGCTGACAGGTGACGCAAAGAAAAATCCAGAGGTACAAAGCACTGAAACAAACCCAGATTGTACAGGACTGAATGCAAGAGCTCCAAAATCCTCATCTTTAACGGGAGTTACTTTTTCAACAGCGCCCACTGTTAGATTCACACTGACCTTGGTTGGGAAGGGGAATTTGGAGGGTTCCGTTTTGCAGGGGGTGTGGATGGCAGTCAGCGGAGGAGGCCAGGAGTGGGTCATCTCCTGCAACACGGCACAAAGGAAATTATTTATTTTATTAACAAAATAAAGCGGATTTCAACTTGCAGCCCGGATTCTCTCAATTTTCAGTTCATTGTTCACCCTCCACTAAGCTTTATACTCAAATCTTAATTTCCCAGATGTGCAATAAAGATTTTGCGTGTAAACCTAAACGTTAAATTGCTACCTGTGAGAAGAGAGAGTTCTGACATTAACAAGCAGCAAGGCTTAAATCAATCAGTTTGGTTGGCCTGAAGATAAAACTGCAGTAAAGTCAGAGTCTGACCCTTCCAGAGTGTGTGGGAAGAGGAATCCTTGGAAAGGGAAACCTGTAGAGTTTGAGGAAATGGGGGAAAATCAAATTCCTGCAGCTGGAATGGAAGTGCTTTGTATTCCCTCAGAGCATCCCCAAGGCCCGTGGAGCACTGAGGGCCAGAGGAAATAAAAACCACGGAAATGCTCCAGAGGGCCCTGATGATACTTCTGTGAGAGCAGACTGGACAGGGGATCACAGGAGGGGTGAAGGAACTCAGGAGAGAGGGAAAGTTCTGCCGTGGGGCAGCAAAACATTTCCTGGAATCTAAAATACCAGAACTAAAAACTGAATTTTGGTGGAAGAAACGCAATGAGCATCTCCAGGAGATGATGGGCACACACCACCGCACCCAGTGCCCAGCTCTGCCCCCAGTTTGCCCCAGCTCTGCCCCCAGTTTGCCCCAGCTCTGCCCCCAGTTTGTCCCAGCTCTGCTCCCTGTTTGTCCCAGCTCTGCTCCCTGTTTGTCCCAGCTCTGCTCCCAGTTTACCCCAGCTCTGCTCCCAGTTTGCCCCAGCTCTGCTCCCAGTTTGCCCCAGTCCCCCTGTGCTGGAGGAGCCCCTGGAGAGCCCTCCTGGAACCACCCGCACTTGGAAAGGCTCTGAGAACTGCAGAATCCTTCCCCCTCCTTGGGAAAGGCTGCATTTGCACCAAAGAAGTTGGAAACAAAAGCGCTGAGAACTTACTTTGAGGATTTCATCCACGCAGCTCACCTCACCAGAGGCTGATGCCTACAAATCAAAACCCAGAATTAACATCTCCCGGATTTTCCAGGGGCTACAAACAGTTAAAAACAAACTTCAGTCCTTGTCGTGACTCATGGACTCGACACAGACACAAACAGCCCTTGCTAAGTCTTTTCATCAATTTTAATATCAGATGGATCCATGTTTTTATGGCATGAGTCACATTCGGTTATGAAAAGCAAATACACGGGATCCATAAAACTGCGATGATAATCATCTCTTACTCTCCACTTGACAGCTAAAGTGATCGCAGGCAGCCAGTGATATTAAAAACTCGCAGAGAGGGCAGAGAGAAGCACAGCTCTCAATCATTTCCTGGAAGCAGCCCCGGGACAATATCTGAATTCAAGTGCAGGACCGTGAATGCCCAGGAATGACAAACTGCATTCCCCAGCGAAACCCTCACCCTGGAGTGATCCCACAAACAGCAATCATCACCAAACCACGAATCCTCCGCATCCCCGGCTGCCACAGGCAGGAAGAAGCAAAGCTGCTCCAGGATTCACTGCATCAGCACTGACGGGGCTGTCCTCACAAATAAAGCAATTCCTGATTTCCTTACCTGTGTCCCGGGTTTCACTTTGCTACCTGCTGAAGTCCCAGGAACGAGGGCTTTTCTCCGGCTACCGTGATTCAAGCAGTGAGCCAGGAGATGAGGTTTTATGACTGGGGAAGGCGCTCTCCTTGCAAGTGAGCTGCAGCCAGAGGCTGCGTCCTAACGATTCGGGGATTACCAAACTCCTGGAAGTTGCTATAACCCAATAGTATTTCATACCCAGCACCACTGATAAAAGTTCTGCGCCCTGCTCAGTTTGGTGTGAAGCTGTAATAATCACATCTAGTAATTGCTGCTCACTTCAAAAGAAAATCTGATACAGGCAGATTGTATCAACACGTCTAAGTCAACTCAGCTCCCAGGAGCAACAGCTTGTCCAAATACTTGTGGATATCCTACCACTTCCCTAACTCCTGACTACCGAAACGCTCCATGAAAATTGGCCTCTTGGGGTTAAGTAAGCCTTTCTGAATGCCTCGGCCTTTATTTAATAAAAATCCCAGTATCCACACAGAAGCAGCAGAAAACAAAAATAATTACTTTTGCATGCTCCCCGCTGAAAATACAGCTTGGGTGAAGGTGCTTTGCGTAACAAAAACACGGTGTTTACTAAAAACTCCATTTGGGTTGGGCAAATTGGGATTTTGGAGACGCTGGAAAATCCCAGCCCTGGTGGATTTACATTTAAGAAGGCAGGACAGGGCCAGCAACTTACATCCAGCGGCTGCGAAGGGATTTTCAGCTTGGTCAGGTGCGCCTTGCTGCTGGGCTTCAGCTCGTTGACGCCGCTGCTGTGCGTCTGGCTGCTGTAGTGTTCCGAGGATAACTTTGGTTCCATGGATTCCTGCCCGTCCATCGGCCTGACGTAGGCAGTGGGTTTCTGTAACATCGAACTGGACTTGGACATGAGCGAGGGCGGGAAGGACTGGTTCGAGTGCTGCCCGCTGGCGAAGGAGGGGACGCGGGAGGGGGAGTCCCAGCTGGGCTCGGGGTCGCGGGGCGACTTGGAGCGCTGATGGTCTTTGCTGTGGTGGTCGCTGCCGTGGGCTCGGGAGTGGCCGGAGCTCAGCGAGGACACGGCGGGCGGCTTGCCGGGGCTGCCGGAGCGGCCTTTGGAGTGCTCCGAGCCGTGCTGGCCCTTCTTGCGGCCGCCGCCGTAGGAGTCGCGCTCGTGCCGGGCCCCCGCGCCGGCCGCGCCACCCCCCGAGCGCTGCCCGTGCCCGCCCAGCCCCGCCGAGCGCTTCTGGGACTGGGCCGAGGTGCTGGGCGCCGGCCCCACCGGGGTCCATTTGCTGCTCTGGTGGGAGCCCGAGCCGTGCCGCTGCTCGCCGAAGAAGCCGGCCGTGGGTTTGTCATCGGGCGCCGCGGGGACAGAGGGCTTGGGAATGGCGACGATCTTCTGGAGCGGCCGGTCCCCGATGAGATCCGTCATCTCATCATAGTTACCGAGCATGCTCTGGATGCGGCTGGACAGCTTGTCTTCTTTGCTGGTCTGGGACAAGAAGCCAGAAAAATCAGCATTTAGAACCCATCGCGACCTCACTCGCAGTTAAATGATCTGGTAGCTACAGCAGTTAACCTGAATTTCAGCTAGAATCCACCTCTTCCTTTGCCATCGTTTCCAATCCTGAATTTTACTTCTTAAAACAGTACTTTAACCCCCTAAATCATAATAAAAATAGGTAATAATGCATATTTAACTCCCTAAAACGTAATAAAAATCCAGCAGCAGCAACAGCTGAACCAGCAATCATCAGTGCTTCAAATAATGCATTGCTGAGCTGGGTGCAAGTCCCAAAGTCGCAGATGCCTCCTGTCACCTTTCAGACTGTAATTTCTCTAACGCAGAATGCATCAGCCTTAAAAGGCTTTAATTAGCAGTAAAATAAAATCAACTTAACCTCACCCCCGTAAGTCATTTTTAATTGGTATTTATATTGGCACCATGTTTGTTGCACACAGTTAAAAGGGTTCTTTCTTCTGTAACCATTTTGTTTTCCAAATCTGGCAGCCTGGATCGTTCCCCGTGCACCCCGGCCAGCTCTGGTTAACTTCACACACGTGGAATTTGGTTATCAAGCACAAGAGAGTGATGGGACATCAGGAATTAAAAAAAACCCCAAGTATTTCTCAACCTTCCTCCTGTAGGAAGAGTTTTCAGTCATGTTTTATTTCTTGCAAACCAGCTGAAACTGCACTGAGGGAAGGGTTTGCTTTCTGAACTACGTAATTAACATCTTCAATAATATTTTATTAGTTATTCCAGAATTAGGTTGTTTTTTCCAGTTCTGCTCGGCAAAGCGACCTGGAAGGAAACCCGGCAGAGGCTGAAAGCTGTGCAAGATCACAAACAGAATAAACTCCATCAAAACGAACTAAAAAATCAGCTACAAACCACTGGAGAACTAATTAGAGCTGATAATTCTGCCATATCAAACATTCCAGCATTTAAAATCAAACATTCCTATTTAAACATTCTCTTCCTGAGCTTATCTAGGCCTGGATTACATTGATGAAAGGTTAGGAAGTTTAGGAACAGCCGAAAGCACCCCAAAAGTGGCAATCTGGCCTCACACAATGGAGAATTTAATTGTTTGGAGTCACTGTATAGAAGGTGAAGGAAGGAAAAGAATTTGATGGTTTTATTTTCCTTTTCCTCCCTCCCTACAAATCTCCCTCCCTTTCCCAAGCACCCTAAATCTGCCAGTGGAGCTGTGACTGTCCAGCTTCATTTTCCAGCCCAGCTTAAACACTCGGTCGCCGCAAGAGCTTTGGATTTAAAAAGGACACGGACAAAAATAAACGCAAAATGTGAATTTGCACGTGATTTCTGCCACAAACCCCGCGTTTGCAGGAACTCACCACTTTGTACGGTTCAGCAAAGAGAGGAGAGTTGGGTGGGAAGGCTTCGTCACCCTGCTGAATTTCTTGATTTCGCCTTTCCCTTTCTTTCATACGCAGCACATTCCGGTCTTCACGGTTCATGTTGCTACGAGGAGAAAGATCAGTCCTGATCACAGAGGGCAGCAGGAGGGATGAGAGGGACCAGGGGAGGGATGAGAGAGCCCAGGGGAGGGATGAGAGAGCCCCAGGCAGCCCCGGGCCCTGCTTGGCCATGGAATAATCTCAGTTAAGAACCCTCTGAAGGTCACAGCTCCTCAGAACTGTCCAATTCCAGCCTCCTCCAAAGGGCTGGAACCCCCGAGCCACAGCTGGCTTCTAACAGGGAAACTTTATGCAGCAATAAAAAAAAAAAAAATTGAAAAAAAAAATCTGCCAAGTCCTCAGGCAAGTAACTATTTCAAACCACTCGGCCCGCTCAAATCAGCTCGGTCCCAGCCCACGCCGAGCATCTCCCATTCATTTCTAAAATACCTTTTCTCCCCCACATCCCCCAGATGTTCTGCCGTCCCCCCACCCGTTCAGTGCCTCACTTCTCCCGCAGATCAGGGTTATTTTTGGTGCTGACAGACCTTTTTTTGGCACCCCTTCTCCAACACGTTCTAACCTCAAGCTTTGATGTGGTTTCCAGGTCTCTCTCCCTCCCCGACTCCTGAAAGGCATTTCTGCTCAAAGCAGTAATTTCAGGGAACTTCTGGCAATATTGCACCTTTTTGCCTTGGACCATATCCTCCTACTGCAAAAATGCAGATTAAAAACCTGCCAACCCCCCTGATTAAGAAATTTTCCTCTGCAGCTTGGCCTTGCTGCTCGTGGTAACAGAAACACGTCAGATTCTTGCAAAACACAAAAGTTGGAAAAGATTCCCTCTGAGCTTGATACATAAAGGAGTAAACAAAACGAGAGGATGAATAAGGTGCCACTAACTCCTTTAACATCGAATCCCAGACTGGGTTAGGTTGGGAGGGGCCTCAACGCCCATCCAGTGTCACCCCTGCCATGGCAGGGACACCTCCCACTGTCCCAGGCTGCTCCAAGCCCCACCAAACCTAGCCTTGGACACTTCCAGGGATAGGAAGCCTCACCATGCGCTGAACTCTGCACCACGAGATTCAGAAATGTTCTTTACTGATCTGCACAGAGCACAGCAGGTGCTTCCAGGAAAGAAACTGATGTTCTACCACATAATTTGCCGTTCAAAATGAAAATGTTGGCTGCTCAGAAAATCGTTATTTCACGTCTTTAGACAGCTGTCTGATTATTAAAAACAATAAATGGCTTGCTGGAGCGTGACTCTGGAAGCTGTGCAAACCCAGCTATCGCATTCTCGACGAGGGAGCCTCAGCCCATCACTCTGTTTTAAAAACACGACTCTTTTCACCTTAGTAACATTTTAGCCTCTTACATTTCTTCCCCGTTTGGCTTCGTTTTGTCTCCTGCTCTGAAATCGGTGAAATCTCAGAGGCTGCCCTGAGCAGACTGAGCCCGGGGTGTGGGTTTAGATCTCTGATGCTTTCTGAGGCACCAGGTTTGCTGCATTTCCCTGCCTTGCAAACGGGGCACGAGCACTGGCACAACCCAGCTCCGTGCTGATATCAAACCCAGGAACACAACTCACATTTCATGTGGAAAATCACGTTTTTCTCCAGTAATCTGCTGAGCTCATGGACCCACAGGTGACCACCAAGGCTGAGAGAGGGACCTGGGCACTGAAAGGTGGCCAGCAAGCTCCTGGGATCATCCTGGCATTGATGACAAACTTGTTTTGTAAGTTTGAGGCTTAAAAAGCTCAGTCTTCAGTCTGCAGCCCAATTTGTTACATATGTGGGATTTCAACACAGATAAATATCAGATTTAATTATAGACACTGATCAGTTAAAGCCAACTGGAACGGTCTGAGCCCATGGTATTTACTATTCAAGGCAAATTTTGAGGCGGGGAATGGGAATGCTCTGGTTTTGGATGGTTCATTCCCACCAATTAACTAAGATCAGGAATGACATACAGCTAGATATCCAGAATATCACAATCTTAACAAAGGACCTCACATCTCAAAGACTTTCACTATTTCTTACAGAGACAAGCAACACCTTTTCAAAGTGTATCAGCATTTCCTATGACTCGAGGACGGAAGGAAAATCAGCATTTGCACCGACACTGCCACACAAAAGGAATTTGACAGCAAAGATTCCCTGGAGATCGGAGCTGGTGCAAACCCAGAGCTGATCTGGCTGAACCTGCCCAGGTCAATGTAAAATTAGTCACCAGAAAGACAGCGGTTAATGACACTTTTACCCACTCCTCCCCAGCCTTTTGTAACACAGCAAACGACAAACGCCCTCGTGGGGAGTCACCTTGACTCTACGGGGATTTGGTTTAGGTTTTTTTCAACTCTTTTACATTTTTTATTAGAGCAAATAGTTTGACTGTGATTCAAGTCAGACTCGTTTGTATCTAATCATCCAATCTCCACACAGATCCAGAGCTATTTTAAGCGCCTGTAACGTGTGTACGAGGCCATTAAAATCACACCAGCATTAAATGTGTAAATAGAGGAAGTTCGTGAGGCTTCCTCGGCTCTGTTCTTCAGACAGCTCCCCACTCACACCCACAGCTTCCACAGCCACGAGCCTACCAGCAGGGAGATGTTCCCCTGCCCAGGAACAGCAAGGAGAGGCGCTTTGAAAGGCAGATGCCCAAGCCCTGCTGAGCAGCATTGCTGGTTTTTAACTCCAGCAGGCAGGAAACTGCAGAAATTCACTTTTCAGACCGCTCGTAGCTGTAATAAACTTTTAATATCCACTAAAATGTACTGCTCCCACCACCCCGACCCCATCCTCCTCTGCTCCCTCCCTGCACAGGCCTGGAAGTGGAAGACAGAGAATTTGTTGCCTTGTACCTGCTGCTACCAAGAGGATCCTGCTAAAATTCCCCTTTTCCCAGGAGGTCTGAGCTAAAGGGAGAAGGAGGAGCGGAGCCAGAACAATGTCCCCGCAGCAAGGGCCAAAGTCATCTTAGTTTCCACATCTGGGAAAAGAGAAGTTCAAAAATTTTTTAAAAAATTAGAAAACAGGCCTAAAGCGCAGCAGAGAATTTCCATTTTCAGGACGTTGAACTCTACATGGTTTGAGTCACTCCTCCTGCAGTGTCCCACTGCACTCTGCACAGTCCCTGTTTCTGAGACTTCCCTGCACAGCCAACCCCTCACATCTCCCGCCTCTGCTCCAGCTCAACAGGAAGAGCTGAAAGCAAGCAGGAAATCCAGCAGGGAATTCACAGAAACTCCCGAGCCAAGCTCCCCGCGTGTATTCCTGGAGCACCGTTCACTCCGGGCACACCGAGCACATCGCCTCACCCAGCATCACCCAGACCCAACACACAACTCTCATTTCTCCTCACAAAATCCCTCTCTTCCTAAATCCCACCTGGTATTTCTGTGAGTCCCTAACCCAACAAGGGCACCCAGCATCACCCAGACCCAACACACAACTCTCATTTCTCCTCACAAAATCCCTCTCTTCCTAAATCCCACCTGGTATTTCTGTGAGTCCCTAACCCAACAACGGCACGGCTCGAGCTCTCTCAAGCCATCATCACCCTGGATGTGTAACTCGTGGGACGAAAGGGCAGCGTTGGTGCTGCCTTCTCCTCCTGCTTCCCACCTGCCACTCCCCCGGCTCGGGGCAGGGGGCACATCCCAGCTCTGGGACTTTTTGCACAACTCCAGACTAAAAATAAAACCCCACGCAGCACACCCACGCTGCCTGCGTTTTCCTGGCAGAGCTGTTAAAAGAAAGAGGACTGTGGCCAAACCCTTCTCACCCCCTGAACCACATCAGGCATCCCAGTCCCGCTCCAGCTCAGCAGCAGCAGCATCTCTTCATCTTCCAGACACCGCCAGGCAAAACCATCAAAGGCGAAGGGTGGCCCCAGAACCCTCAGCCAGCCCATCCAAAGGGATCCGACCCCGCGCACCTCACCCGGCGCATCTTCAAAGCCTGCTCGCAACACCTCCGCTTCCTGCAAGACATCCTCAGTTAACTTCTTCAGTCTCAACTGGTTCCAGGAGCAGGAGGAATCAAACAGTTAATTGGTTAATTGGCCGCGATGAAACCCCAATTCTCGAAGGATAAACAGGCTCCGGGGGAACGCGCGGGACGGCGGCTCCGCACAGGGCACACCCAGCTGCGGGGGCACGCCCAGCTCCCACGGTTTCACCCTTTTCTCTTAAAAGGAAGGGAAAAAAGAGCTGGAAAGTCTGCTTGTAGTAAGGAATGATGTTTTCAGGAGGCGGTTAAAAACACCTGAAGCTGCCTTCATGCTGCATGCAAAGATTCCCGTTAATTATTTCAAATATTTTTTGTACCGCGAGCAAGGGGCATCTCAGGAGCTGGCACAGGACTCTTCTCCCAGTTTGTGCATCAAGGGTGGCATCACCACAAATCCTGCCCTAAAATCACCTGCACGAGTCTAAAATGCTACTCTGTCAGCTTTTAAACAAACACACTCCCAGAGGAGTTGTTTAAAGAGGGAGACATTGAAAAGTAA
Source organism: Pomatostomus ruficeps (assembly GCA_013400735.1). Lineage (NCBI taxonomy): Eukaryota > Metazoa > Chordata > Aves > Passeriformes > Timaliidae > Pomatostomus > Pomatostomus ruficeps. The sequence goes on from VYZT01054103.1 coordinate 126,620, forward strand.
ACAACAACGAAATTAACCCCAAAACACTGACACGTAAAGAAGAACGTGCCCTCGTGTCACCAAGAGTTACTTACACAAGTGTACACACAGTTGTAACCTCCACTTTCTATGTGATGGTGAAGAAAAAAATAGAGAAAAAATTAAAACGTTTTTTACTAAAACAATTTTTTGCCCAAAAAAGCACAAACAGGACGATTCTCCAGGAGGGGTTTAAAAGGTAACCATGATGGTGCAAATACAGAAGCAGCAGTGTCACCTTCATAGTTTTGTAACTGAAATAAGGAACAAAACTAAAAATCAGAGTTTACACAGAATTCAAACAGTATTTGTATGCGTCCAGACAGAGAAAAAAAGAAAACAACTTCTCAAAAGCAGGAAGTTTTCTGTTTCTGTCCCTCACCTTCTGACACAAAGGCTCCGTGCCAAGGGAGGGGGTTTGGTTTGGGATGGCTCCTGCTCCACCAAAGGAAAGGTTCTGATACCACCGGGATTCCAGAATCCTGACCCAGGAACTCGGTATCGCAGGGCGAGGCTGCACAGGTGAACACAGGAAACCCTGAGATACCATCTCCTCCCCTCCAGCTGTTTTGAGAAGGGTGAACTTTTCCACAGCTTCATCTCCCTCTTTCCAAGGTTTCATTTGAGCTCCTGGGACTGCAACTCAAGTACAATTGTATTGTCAATATGATACAAACATAAACCAGCGATTCACCCCTCGCTGAAGCAGAAATGTTCCTCATTCCTACAACACAAACACAGATGTTTCTATCCCACCCTTCACATCAGGAATTCCTGCTGCACGTTCAACAGGGAGAACACAAAGTGCCCCAAGAGCCGTCTGGGAACACCTCCGTACCTACCGAGGGTGGGAGAGCTTTAAATCAAAATAATAAAAGCAGTGAGTCGGCCTAGGCCTGGTTAATGTTTGACAAGAACTCCCAGGGAGGGCAGAGGCAGCAGTTTGCTGCAGGCACTTCTCCTTCCCACCCAGAATTCCCCACCAAGCACGATGTGCCCGGGCTTGTGCTGCTCCCCAGACAAAGCAGCACAAATCCTTCACCACCGTTAGCCGGGAGAAATTCCACAGCGCTTTCTGTGGGAGCACGTCCTCCGTTCCAGCACCTCAGTCAAGTGATGGCGCAGGTAATTACATCCTGCCCTTGGGTTTGAGCTGCCCGAGTCCCCTCCGTCCCTCAGATATCAGCTTACCCAAGCATCAGTCGGCATCTTCCACCTGAGAAGCGAACACGCAGCAGTGGTGGATAAAAGAATTACAGAGATCATTTGTAACTCAACACTAACCACTGGGAAGGCACTTGGGGATCCTTTAGGAAGAGTGTAACATTTCATTTAGCAAGTTCAGATGAGAACTGCGTGCATCACTCATCACACATGAGATTCAGCACACAGGAGCAAGGGGGAAATGGAGTTTGGGTTGGAAGGGACCTCAAAAATCATCCAGTCCCACTCCTCCTGCCGAGGCAAGGTAAAAGAACCAAGGTAAAAGTGAACCCCCAGCAGCTGGATTTTAGAAGCCGAGTTAAGGAGGACGTTTCTAACTTCAGCACTTGCAGGGCAGCTCATTTAAAACCATTTTTAAGTCACACTACTAAAACAGCTTAAAGTTGTTGATATCCAAGAATTTGCAAGACTGGTTTGATGTAATTCGCTCAAGGGACTTTAAAAATGCACAACCACACATCTCGCACGTCTCATTTTTGTGCAGGAGTGCTACACGGGAGGGAAAACGTCTGGTCCCCCCTCCCTGACGGACACAGAAATTTAAATTTATTCCCACCTCCCTTCCTTTGCAGAGAGCAGAGCTGCTCAAAGGACACCAGTCCCTCATTTCTGCAGGAATGGGAGAGGAACAGGGCAGCCTAGGAAGGGACAGCACAGCTCCCTCCTCCCCTCTCCGTGGACAGGAGCAGAGGGACGGTCACTCCTCCATCCACCGTCCCTCCATCCCGAGAGACACCACAGATCCCACAGCGACCCCACAGAGCTGCTCCTGACTCCGAGCAGCATCTCAGGGACTGGCACTGTGAGACAGCAAAGCCAGAACCCACTAAAGTGTCGTTTTCTGCGCCTACCCCAGCGCCAGGTCAGGATTCCAGGTCAGGTGAGACCCAGGAGCCTCAGTGAACTCCTCTCCTGCCACAAGAACCAGCCTGAGCCACGAGAGGGAAGTGAAGCTGCATTTTGACTTTGCCTTCCCCAGCCTTTGCATTTCTATTTGCCTCACCCTGCAATACCAAAACTGCTCTGAGGAACAGGGGACTTTCTCAAGCAGGCAGTGACATTCCTTGCGCTGAGAGGCCACAGCTGAGGAGATCACCGAGCCAGCCGAGCACACGGACCTCGAGCTCAGCCATCCCCCAGGAACGCCCTTTTCTTTCCCACTTAAATCCCTTCTCAGCCAACGTCAGCCCAGTTCCACCTCCCACTCCACCAAGGACCTCCTCCCCATCCTTTCCACTCTCCATCGCCAGGAGTCTTTCATTCCCCCCGTGCAGGGATGGACCATCACAAATTCAGTATTTTCACACGCAATCCTTTCGTGTCCACACAGGCTAACCAGAGCATATTCCAATACAGTTTCCCAACAAATTTCTGCCCTTTAATTGGGCAGAAACTTAATAACCCAATTCCTGTGCCTACATGTTCATCTGCTTCAACTTTGAAGCCAAGACAATTGGCATTTAGATTTTATTAAGCAATAGTTATTCAGACATCTAACATTAATCTGGCTATTATCATTCTGACTTCCTCACATTAATTTACTTTCATAAAAGACATCATTACGTTTGAGTGCTATGAACTCTGTGGCATTAGGATTAAGAAAGGATTCACTTGACAGAAATTCTCTGATAAATCTGCTCTGGGTAAGATTTGAAACAGCAGACGAGGTTTTAATGAGGTGCCATCTAAACCGGGAGTGAAAAGGCAAAAGGGATAATTTGAGGTTCACGTCCTTCTCCCATCTCAACTGCAGAAAAAGAAAGGAGAGAAGAAGTTTATCAGATATTTTACCCTGGTTTAACTGTCACTTCCTCCAGCCTCAGTGCAAGATCATCTGTCTGAATTCCTCCCCAGACATTTATCTTGGACTTCCCATCGTGACCGAGGTTCCCCCATTGTGCTGCATCACTCACTGAGTGTCCAGGTTTGGGATAATAATCCTGCAGGGCGGTTGTGAGGGACGGAGAAAGAGCAGGAGGAGGCTGGGGAGCAGCAGCACAGCAACCAGAATGAAAAACTTCAGCACTGAGTGACTGAACTCTCCTGAGAACCACGGGAAACCGCTCGGGGGGAGCCACGGAACGCCTGAGAGGCTTCAAGGGAAATGCACGCCCAGGCCGCTCCCAGCACAACGGCGGGGAAGCACCAGAACCACCGCAGAGGATGCACGGCAGCACCAATGCATTCTCCAAATTATCACCAATGAATTACCGTCAATGTCCTTTCCAAAGTGGTGCCTGGAACTCTCCCAGGGCCAGGGCTCCCCGCTGGCAGCTGCAGCAGCTCCAGCATCGCTTTACAGCTCGAAGATTTCACAAAATCCCCAATTCTGAGCACCAGAAAACGAGAATACGAATCTTCCCTCCCAGTTTTCAGCTCTGACTCGTACGCAAAGGCTTTATCAAACTCAGCATCGTTTCCTACCTGTCTAGAAGCTGCTGTCAGTATGTGACAGCTCTGAGACCTGGGATGCTTCAAACTTTCATTTTAAATTTAAACACACTGGAGATGAGAGCCCAGAGCAGCTAAAACTCGGGAAAAACCTCGGGAAGAGGAGCATTCAAGATCTGCAGGCAAAGCAAAAAAGATTTGGAAGCGAGAGAGGAAGGGCCCAGAACTGTGTGCAGGGGGAGGCCGGACTGCAGCAGGAAAGCCGCGGCTTCGATGTGCTCTGCTGCCAAACAAACACCGCTGGAAAAGTTGGGGAGTTTTCACCTCTCATCCTACCTGTGGTCAGAATTAGGGGTCTGATTTCCTCTTCCACTCAGCTTAAAAAGGGCTGCTTCAAAATGGAGAGTTTTATTTACTGCACTTTATAACCCCCCTGAGCAGACTGAGAAAAACATTGATATTTCTGCTCCCACCGAGCAACAGGGCATTTAGTGCAGCATCTTTTGCCTCAGGAAAACAGTTGATAAATGTTAATTTAGCTGCACAAACCCTTTTAGTATAAACGACATCGTATTTTCCTATAATGATGATGTTTGGGGGTTTTTTCCCCCAAAGTTCTTAGAGCTTTTTGCACTTTTCTGGGTGTGGCCTTAAACCAAAAGACACGAAACCACAGAACGCACAATTCTGCCACCACGTTTCACCTCCAGCCGGTGAGACTCAGCCAGTTTTGCCACCAGAGAAAGAAGTTCAGGTTTTTGTGGCCCCGAGTTAAAGACAAACCCAAGAACCATTGCAAAAGCTGTGCAGAATTCGGTTGAGTTTCAAAACCCTTCATGCAAGAGGCCACTTCGCCAGGCACTGATGGACGCTCCTCAGTGGGGCTTCAACTCATGGAATTCTCCCATTAATTAATTAATTAATTAATTTTTTTTTCAATTTTTCAAATTAATTTTTTTTTAAGGTATGACTCACTATATTTATAGTGAGAGTCACACACAATATTTTTTTAAAAATTGAATAATGCATTGAAATAAATTGTACAGCAAGGAATCGGCCCATCGGGGCAGCTAATGAGATGCAAATTTCAGGCTCTAAAATGGCAATGAAGATTGAACCACGCCCGTTTCTGACCATCTCGAGCTTCAAGTTTGTCAGTAAATCAGGACTGGATGGATCTGAACGTTCCTCTGAACAAACAAACAAACCCATTTCGGAATGCCAATCCAGCCTGGACCTTGCTTCACGTGGCCAGGAAATAATGCAATTTTTTCCACTAAAAAAAAAAAAAGGAGAAAGCCGAAGGAAAAAAAAAAAGCTGAAGAAAAAAAAAACACTGAAGAAAAAAACCTGAAGAAAGTCATTTTTAGGAGGTTATTAGCGATTAACAAATTTAAGCTGAAGACTACTTGTTAAAACTCTCTCCTATTAAAACATATTTCTGGTAATTATTGGCTAAGAACATGTCACAGTGCAGAGTCCCTACTCGTGTTTTTTTGCTCATTAAATATAATTAGCGGAGCTCTTTCAGCGCAAGCAGTCGCTCCAGGAAAAGCCTTTTCGCCCTTTATCTTTCAGCGGCTGCTTCACACCGAACAGCACCTTCCACCACGGCAAATCAATGCTGTAACGTGATGCTAATTTAACCTATCGGCATCAGGAGGCTACAACTCAATCCGAATTAATTAAATCAAAAATAAATTAATTAACTAGAAATCCCAAACTTCACCGGGCTGATTTAAATCAATATTCCCAGTGGGCACAGGGCTTTTCACCCACAGCCGGGGGGGATCCCAGGAGCTCCACAGCGGTGAGAGCCAGAAAATTTAAAATGCAAAAATCTCCTCCAAACACACAAACAAACTCTCAGGAAGCTCTGTTCCGTACAACACCACTCAGAACATAAAAAAACTGAAAATATCAGTACATCAATCCATTTCATCTCCTCTTTGTGCTTCGAGGCCTCTTGAAGTTACAAAAATACAATAACATGAGGAGATCTTTGTGAAATCAAGCATTTTTCACCCACAGAGATTCCCATTTTATTTATGCCAAAGCACAGGACGACGTGCTAAAGTTACAACATGTTCCTCCTTCGAGCTCTTCAACCTGCTTCCCATATTCAATTTTCCTGAAATTTCCATCTCGGTGGCTCATGTTTTCAAACCTGGATTTTGACCAATTTTTTTAACTACCTTTAAATACGGAAATGCTTATGTTAATTGTAATGCAACGCTGCAAAGTTACACTGGCAGATCTCTCAAATTTTTATTGTTTTTCCACAGAAATCCTGGTTATTCCTCTGCCCACGAAACGCGTGAGATCACACAAACTCAAATCCCCATTTCGACGCAGCTTTTTTTTTGGTTTGCTGCTCCCCTTCCCTGTGGGAAAAACAGAATTACAGAATTGTTTAGGGTTGGAAAAGCCCTCCAAGGTCCTCACCATCCCAAAGCCACCGGTGCCCCGTGTCCCCAAGTGCCACATCCACCCTTTAAACCCCTCCAGGGCTGGGGGCTCCACCACTGCCTGGGCAGCCTTTCCATGAAGGAATTTCCCCAATATCCAGCCTGAACCTCCCCTGGCACAGCTCGAGGCCGTTCTCCCTTGTCCTGTTGCTGCTCCCGAGCCTTTGGGATTTCCTGAACGCTTCCTCCTCCTGCAGCCAAACCACACAGAGGGAATTGTGCGCTCTTATCTCTTCATCCTCCTCGCTTTAATGATTTGTGCACATCAAAGCCTGATTAAAACCATTTAAGCACTTCCATCACTGGGATCTCTTTAACGTCTTTTGGAAATTAAATTAAATGCAGAAACAAAAAAAAAAAACCCTCTGTGTGAATGCACAAAGCTGGACAATTCTGATCAGGTTTGAGCTTTTATAGTCACGTCAGCAAGAATGGGAGCACACAGCATTCTGAAGCCTGATTTATATAAAAATATAGCAGACAACCAACATAAATATCAACTACTCATTTAAAACCAGACACCTCCAACAGGACCACAACAAGGAAAGCGAACATCAGGAATTTCAAAGGAAAATGGAGTGAAAAGCTGAATGACTCTTCAGTGGCGTGAAATTTCCACAGGAACCAACTGTTGAGGGAAATATCTACCCTGGAACAATTTACCCCGGTGAAATCTTGGAATCCCAGCTCAGGACAAGTGGAAAGAGTTCCCTGTGTCTCAGGAGTTTAACTTGTCGCCGCTCTCAAACCCTGTTTTCCCAGTGTCTGGTTCTGCGGATTAAACATCCCATTATTTTCCCCTGAAACTGGAAAAGGTCTGGCAATAAAGTGACGCATGACCCAGCCGCAGTGAGGCACCGGGACTCGCCCCACCTCTGCGAGGTGACAGAGTGACACCAGAACCTGGCTGCCCTCTCATTCCAACACCACAGCAAAGGTTACAGAGCCGGAAAAGCCTCAGGATTTGGGATCTGCTTTGGTTCCAGACCTCTCCCGACACTTCCCAACCCTCGCTGGAGCTGCAGGAGGAACCCCACCATTCCAGGGCCTCTCCACGAGGAACCCACCGAGCTGGGAAACTCAGGGAAGCTCCCAGCCCAAAGCACAAACAGCTTAAAGCTGCTCTTGGAAACTGCAAATAACGTGGGAACGTCAATCCTTCAGAAACAAACACGCCCGAGAGAACCACGCCGGGATCCGGCCTCTTTGTGCTCCCAGTGCAGCACTGGGAATAAATACCAGACACCGCTGTGGGGCTGCAGAGGAGCACACCTATCCACAGGGAGGGATTGGGAATGATGAACCAGCCTCTCCCGGAAAACACGATCGCTACAGGATCACACATTAGCAAGAGTACACTCTATTTGTTTAATTAGAAAACATGAAAGCAGCACGTTCGAGTAATTTATCAATAGATGTGATGTGAATAAAAATTAAGATGAACTGTGAAAAAAAAAAAATCAGTAAAAGGGGCCTCTGAGCTGCCTCATGAGGTGTTGTTTTCCATAAAAAGATGCGCAGGAAGATTTCTCCTAATGAGCTGTTAACAGAAGAAAATTAGTTCAAGACTTCAGGGCAAGAACTTCCCTTATTCCATGTTTGTACAGTATGGAGTAAAAGGAGATTTTTTTTTTTTTCCTGCTGGTACCTGGTGCTAGTGGCAGTTAATAACCCAAGGTTTACATTCATCAGCGAGAATTAATGAACCAAGCAAGAACAAGAGACAAGACAACCTGAGGAACTCCAAGCACCGGGGAGAAAAGACAGAGCTGGGGAAAAGAGGGGTTTGAAACACGGAGCTGAAGAAACTTGGAAAGCAGGGAAAGCCTGAGAGCCCGGGGAGACAGCAGAGACTCGAGCGCATGAGGCAAACAACTCCCAGCTCCGGGGAAGACGGAATTTTGGCCGGCACGGCCGAGGCTGGCCCAGCCCCAGGGAGCTCTGATCCCAGCACACGCTCACCTCAGAGAGCAGCAGCGCTGCTCCAAACTGGGAGGTGTTAATGCAGCTGGAACACGGGCGTCTGGGGCAGGCGGCTACACAGAGAATCAGCCTGGGTTCCTGCAGGACAGCCCCAGCCAGGGAACAGCACCGGGGCTGAGCGCGCTGCCCAGGGCGCCGAGGGGACAGGAAGGAGCAGGGGCTGTGCACTTGGATTTCCTAAGCAGGGACAGCCCTGTCATTTCACAAGCTGCAGAGGATCTCGTTAGTCATTAGTGACTGCACAGAAAGAACCATCCTGCAAGAGAGGAGATACTGCCACACAAGTTCTTTCATCTCGGGTTTTGCAATTCTATGAACTTGATTGCTTATGTTCTTAGCTTACCACAGTTAGCGAGATACTTTACATACATCTAACCCTGCTCGAGCTAAATGGAATCTGTTAAAGTTTCTTGACTTGTTTCCAGACACTCCCTCTTCATCCTACAGCTTCTCCATCTCCCCGCAGCTCGGGGTGTTCTGCTCTCCCGGTTCAGAGACGGTGACACCAACCTCACTTTGGTCTGGGTACAAACTCCGGGCAGACGCTGAGGGTGAAGGAGGACAGGGGGTCTTGGTGGGAAGGGACCTCAAAGCCCCTCCAGTGCCACCCCTGCCATGGCAGGGACACCTCCCACTGTCCCAGGTGCTCCCAGCCCTGTCCAGCCTGGCCTTGGGCACTGCCAGGGATCCAGGGGCAGCCACAGCTGCTCTGGGCACCCTGGGCCAGGGCCTCCCACCCTCCCAGGGAAGGATTTCTTCCCTGTATCTCATCTAAACTGAACTTTAGGTATCTCATCTCCAATTTAGTTATTTCTTAGCCTCTGCCGGAGATAACTGTAACACCATAGTAACGAGAGAAAGGAAACAGGCCTGCAGCACAAACCACAGGTGAGTAACAAACTGAAATTATGTGGCCGAGAACAATTATTGCCACAGAAAAGAAACCTCAGAGTCACCAAAAACTCCAGACTATTCCTACGTCCTCGCACGGGGGACTCCAAACCCGAGACTGCAGCCCGTGTCCCTCCCAGCTCCGCACGCACACCGCTGCGGCCTCCTGCAAGCTGCTCCAGCTCTCCCCGCGTGCCCAAATCTGCCCGTGGCAGAGGTGCTGCTCTCCTGGCGCAGCTCTCCAGGCTCAGCTCTCAGTATTTCCGCCCTCAGCCCTGCAAATCCCTCATGATCTGGAGCAAAGAGTAAGAGCGGCGGTGATTACAAAACTCCCAAACCGAGAGGACGAGCGGGAAGGGGAGGGAGGGAGGCACCAGCCACAGTCACGGGCAGCCTTGGCACCTCTCCTGAGCGCTGCAAACGCAGAGGGGACACGATGACAGCAGTGCCACCATCACCTGGGCACGGAGGCCCCGCTGTGCCTCACGAGATGCCAGGAGCTGCCGTGTCAGTCAGTAAGGCACAGGTCACGGAGGTCCTGACTCACATCCGACACGGGAGTGCCCACGGTGGAAAACACTGGGGCAGAACACGCCCGCAGCAGCCGGGGTGTGCGTGCCAGGCTGCCATGGGCCAGGGGAACCTCGGGACGGATTTCTGCTGCAGCTCTGTATCTACAAAGCCTCAAAAATGCAAACTCTACGGCTTGTGCAGACAGAAATGTGGCATCTTCTCGTTAAAAATCTGGGTTGTAACCCTGCAAAAGCATCTGCACATTCCAGCTTCCTAAAAAGACATCCTAGAAATCCGAGTCACGTCTCGCCGGGGTTTTATCAAGTTCAGGTCACTGGAACTGGGAAGAACGCTAAACATATAAATAAGAATTGCTTCTCCGGGTTGCTGTGTGGCTTCTCACACAAAAACCCACCCCAGGGGCTCGGTCTCACTCTCTCAACGTTTGAGACGAGGAGAAAAGTCATAAAGCGAGAACTGCAAATACGTTTAGAGGAAATATCAGGGACCTGAGACCGCTTTTGAGATCAGAGTTGAAATTTACTGTTTTCTTTCACTGCTGTTAAACTGTACTGGAGTCCTGGGGGCGCTTTTGGGCGCCACAAAATAAAAAAGATAAAAAGCTCTTAGAGAGCATCCGAAGGAAGGGATGGGGAAGGGTCTGGAGGGGGCCTGGAGGGGCACTGGGTTTGTTCAGCTGGAGCAGAAGAGCCTGAGGCCAGAGCTCTTTGGGGGCTGCAGGTCTGACATCTGCCCCCCTGTGACCAGGGAACGGCTGGGGCTGGGCCAGGGGGGTTTGGGTTGGATTTTGGGAAAGGTTCTTCCCCAGAGGGTGCTGGGCACTGCCACAGAGCTGCAAACGCAAACGGCAAAAATTGACACTGATACATTAATAATGCCAAAAGATAAGCTTTCCCTTTTGTTCCTGACCAACCAGACCTGCCCCAGTCCCAGTCCAACCACTGAGTACGACCAGCGTGACACTGGGACTGTCTCACCCAGCAGCAGCACCCGGAGTTCATCACGTTTCCCTCATTAGAGGAGACAATGAAATGACCGCTGAGGTGCACAACCACTCCTGCAGAGCTCTTCACTAGACCCCGTTCTGCAATACCCCCCAGGCTGCAAATCCCCACTTGCCAGGGACCCGAGAGGAGAATTCAGCAGTTTTAAAGGAATGGCAGGAACTGGAAATACACCCGGGAGAAGTTCAGGAACTGGGAGGGAGCCCAGGTGCCAAACAAACCCCCAGCCCTGAGCAGAACCAGCTCATTCCTAGAGTGGCACTGAGGAAGGGCCTGGTCAGCCCCACAGGGACAGGGGAGCCAGCTCTGGGAACACGGGAATGGTTAAAACCACCAGGATTCCTGAGAAAATGATCAAACAAGGTCATGATAAGGCAAGAGATGAGCTGGGGGGAGAGCGGGCCCCACACCTGCCCCTTTCCAGGCTCTTTTCCCATTATCCAGCAGCAGCCCAGGCTGCGGGTGAGGTTTGGGCACCGGCACTCAGTTCTCCCCAAAATCCAGTTCACCACTCGCTCATTTCCAGAGGAGAATCCCAGACAGACCACTGAACGCACCCACACCTGGGTTACACATCCCAACACTTCCCTGCTTTGTTCCGTTCATTGGAAAAGGGGGAAAAAAAAAGGGAAAAAGTCAGCCCAGAGTGCAGGAATGTGAAGCGACCGCTCCTTCACAAAGTCCAATGGAACCCCCCCCAGGGATGAGGCTTTACATAACAGCCACCCACTCACTCGGGGCCGGGATCGTGTCCCGAACCCCGGCTCTTCCTCCGCTGACCTTCGGCAGCGCCTGCCCGCGGCCAATTCCCCGAGCCCGGCGGCGCCGGGAGCCG
>VYZT01054103.1:138762-168744 GCA_013400735.1 Pomatostomus ruficeps
CCCGGGACCATCTGGGACATCCCGGACACACCGGGAAAGGCTGCAGAGCCGGCAGTGCCCGCCCGGCAGAGGAGAAGCTCCGGCCTGACCCAATTGTGCCCTCCCGGTGGCTGAAGGAACTGAAGGAAACGATGGAGAGGGACGGTTTCCAAGGGATGGCGCGACAGGACACAGGGAATGGATCCCCAGTGCCAGGGAGCAGGGATGGGTGGTATATTGGGCAGGAATTCCTGGCTGGGAGGATGGGAGGCCCTGGCACAGGGTGCCCAGAGCAGCTGTGGCTGCCCCTGGATCCCTGGCAGTGCCCAAGGCCAGGCTGGACGGGGCTGGGAGCAGCCTGGGACAGTGGGAGGTGTCCCTGCCATGGCAGGGGTGGCACTGGATGGGTTTAAGGTCCTTCCAACCCAACCCATCCTGGGATTCCCTGCAGTTCTGGTGTCCAGGTTTGCAGCACACGGGGCTGTGCAGATCTGCCTGGGACAGGCCCCGTTGTCCCGGGGCTGTCAAAGGCACAAACAGAATTTCACAAAGCAAATCCACTGCTGCAGAACCTCCTGTTTATTAAGGACTCCTCCCTAAGAAAATAAATGCACTCAATCCACTGCTCCCCAGAGAATCTGCAATGCACTCGCACCAGGGCACCCCAGCCCCGTTTCTGGGTTGATAAAGCCCTGGGCTCAGAGCTGGGGTGGCCTCATCTCCCTTTCCCTGCTCTCCCCTCTGTTCCCGGCCTTTCTCCTTGAGAGGTGATGGCTTTTCCCGAGGCTGCTTTCCTGCCAGGCTGCATCAACCGCTCCCCCTCAATGAGCAGTGGCAGCTCTGCTCGGAGTGGGAGGGATTAAACAGTGCAGGCCCTGGAACAAGTCCTGGTTAGCAGGGGTTTTTTTTTAATATTTATAAAAATTTTATAAAAATTCCTAATCCAGCAGGAGAGGCAGGGAGTGAGGAGGGTAAAGCTCTGGCCAGGCTAGGGGGTTTAATCTCTAAAATAAGAACATGTAGAGACAAAGTAACCAGAAAAAGTAAATTAAAAAAAAAAAAAAGCCAATCTAAACATTGTATTTGAAACTAAGCTTTTGTAAAAAAATAACCTGGATACAGAAGGACTTCCAGGGGAGCAATCCTGCCCCTCTGCGAGGCAAGGCCAGGGCGACTCCAGCTGAAGCAAACACCACAGATATTTCAGATATTTGCAGCAAGCATCGACGTAGCAACTGCTGTTTAATAATTTATTCACTTGCCCGTGAGACGGTACATTCACTCCACGAGACTTCAACACCTTTCTGGGAGTTTTATTTACAGCCTGCAGCGCGTTCTGTAAAACACAGGGGTGGTCACAGACGGACACACGACGTAGGTATCTTCAAACATTTAAATAAGTACGGTTTATTCCAAAGTGAGTCTACACGCTACTTTTTCCATAAAAATATCAAAAATAGTTCAGTTACTGTGTTTTACCTAAACCAAGGTGGAGAATTCTCCCACAAGTGATGCCCCCTCCCCAAAAAGGGCACCCAACAGTAAGAAATCCAGGAGGCTGCATCACCAAACAAAATACTAACGGCAACTGCTTCAATCCACCGAAAAACCAACCAATTCCCCCTGTGCAGCCAGCAATCCCCGTTCCGCAGCGTTTGGATCTGCTCTGCTGGGTTTGGGGGGTTTTGCTCTCATTTTCTCTCCAGGGCAGCTCCCACAGAATTCCCGCGGGCTGGCACCCCGCACGTGCCCAGCCTGGCAATCCTGCGTTTCACACATTCCTCGGGAAACACCTCCAGAGGGGAACGCTTCCCTCTGACACCTTCATTTCCAGGAGCCTCTTTTTCACTGAGCATCCAGTGCAAACCGTGCCCAGCTCTGTTTGTGGTTATTTCTCTGATTATTTCAGTTTGTGATTATTTTGCTGACCACACTCTGCACGGAATGTTCTGATGGAGCTCTGCAGAACACCCGCTCCAGCCCTTGTCTCGCTGGGGTACACGGAATTTACAAAAAAAAAAAAGGCACAAAGATGAAACCCCTAAAGTAGCACCAGCCCCGGCTGCTGCTCTCCAACACCAGCGCTCTGTGTCTCAGCAAACACCTCCAAACCACGAGCCAGGGACACAGCAGAGCGGAAAGCCCAGCGCCCGAGGGCAGGACAAGCACGACACGGATCAGGAACAACTCAACACGGCTCAGCTGGATGGTGCGGGCAAGACTGGACCTGGAAGCATCAGGAAAAGCCATTGGAACACAAGCTCAGCAGCACAGGATCCGTCTGTCACCAGCCAGGTGGGAGGCTCTGTGTGTGACACGTTGGGCGTTCAGCCTCAACAATGCCCCAGCTCCACAGCAGCACTGAAAAACTCCTGCTTTTAACATTTTAGAGGATTTCCTCAATGGAAGCGAAGCTGTCGTTAACAGAGGAACAGCACGTGATGCTCAGCGTAATCTGCAAGGAAAAGCTTCTGCTTTCCAGCATGTAAACATCCAGGCTACTGGACTTCAGCTCATAGAAACAAATCTGATGATAGAATTCTCTTTTATTTTTTTTTTTTTTACGAACTAAAAAAGTAAAATCTTCCATAAAAGGATAAACCACAAAAATACTCTCTCTCGGTAAGTCTCACGTGCCATTTAATACCTCCCATGTCCTATCAACAACTACGCAAAACACTTAGAAACTTTGAGCGGTAGGAATGCCGACCACTGAGCTGTTCGGCGGCTGCGGGCTCCACACCCCGGGGGGGAATTGTCACTCACTGCACTCCAGTCCTGAACTCCCCAGCTATTTCTTCTTCTTCTTCTTGGGGGGCTCATCCTCGGAGCTGCTGTCCGTGCTGCTGCTGCTGCTGCTGGAGGAGCTGGAATCCGAGTCGAAGTCGGAGGAGGAGGAGGAGCTGCTGGAGGAAGGGGAGGAGGAGGAGGAGGAGGAGCTGTCCTCGCTGTCACTGTCCGAGGAGGAGGAGGAGGCAGAGGAGTCCTCGCTGTCGGAGGAGGAGTCGCTGGCTGAGCTGTCGCTGCTGCTGCTGCTGGAGCTGGTGACGCTTTTGGACCTGGGAGGGAACAGAGAGCTGAGCACGGCCCCGACAGAGCCCATCACACCGCGTTCTCCCCGCTCTGCTGTCACCCAAAGATCAATTATTCACCTTGAAAATTTCAGGATGAATTCCTGTGCCCTCCCCTCTCTTTTCCACTCCGGGGTGAAGGGATTCTGGCCATTTGAGCAATGGCAGAGCGGCCCCAGGGCACGACAGAACCCAGTAGAGAGGGAAAGCTGGCCAGGATCTCATCCCAGCCATGCCCAGGGGCTTTACTGACCCCAAATTCCTGCGCTACCCCAGCCCCGGGGAAAGGAACCAGGCTCACTCCCCGCCTCTCCACTGCAGCAGCGAAATTCTGGCACTGCAGGAGCCGGGGGAGCTTTCAGCAGCGATTTCACCAAGGTCAAAGCTGCTCCAAAGCTGCTCCCAGCAAAAGCTGTTCTTGGATTACTCCTGGCAAAGGCACCCCAAGCACCTGGCAGCACAGGATGCTCGTGTTCCCCAGGCGAGGGGTGGAAACAGTCCAAGGGTGAGACAGAATGATGAACACAGCAAGGAGAATTCCTGTGTGCTCTGGGCTTTTTTTCTTTCACGTTCAGCCCTTCCTGGGGCCACTGTTCTCAAGATCAACATCTCTGATATGAATTCCAAGAAAGTTCAACTCAATTCTCCCAGAGATCTTTCCCCGAAGGACAAGGCACTGATTCACCTCCCTCTCCCCACCAAAGTCAACCGAAGAACACCCAAAAATGTCAAGTGTGATAACGCAGGATCCTGTTTCCATTCGAAAATGAACGCAGCATTTTTTATCAGAGCGTCTGGTTAAATCTAACAGCTCAGGAAGTGCCTGTGTTAAGGTTACTGAAGAGTGCGAGGTTTTTTCATCCTATCAGCCCTGTCAGCTGACAAACGTGGGCGTGGATTGAGCCACAAAGCACCGAAGTTTTTATAATACCTCTACAATTTGCTATCTCTGCGTGCAGACACAACAACTGCTCACTGCAGATAAATCCCTAAGGGCTGCTTGAACACTGACTTAGCTGGGGAAAAAACACCACTAAATGAGGAAAATAATAAAAAAAAATGGGAGTAGTGGTTTCAATCTGAGCAGTTCCATGAGATGGGCAGGATCAGAGGATCCCCTGAGTAACTCTGCGCTCGCTCTTCCTGACCACCTTCCACAGAATCCACGGACATCCAGCACTCAGGGTTATCCCAAAACCGCGCCCAGAAACACCGGGACGTTGCACCGAAAGAAGGAAGCAAGGGCTGGCAGAGGGAACAGGCAGCTGCTTGTTCTCAGCAGAGGCAACACGTGGCACTGCCAGCAGGAGGATGGAGACGGGAGCAGGAAAAATTCCAATAAAAATGCACTTGGGGAATGTGACAGCGGCTGCGGGCTGGCAGATCCCAGATTTTGGGGTTTACCCACCTCTGTGACAGCACAGAATTGCTCCAGCAGGAGCCTTTCATCCTCCTCGGGAAAAATGTCCAAGAGCTGATCTCGGATTCTGTGCCCCAGTGTGGGCCAAGTGCCCAGGTTGTCACCCCCAGGTTGTCACCCCCAGGCTGTCACCCTGCTCTGCTCCAACACCCCCAGGTTGTCACCCCCAGGCTGTCACCCCCAGGGCTCTGCTCCAACACCCCCAGATTGTCACTCCCAGGCTGCCACCCCCACGTTGTCACCCTGCTCTGCTCCAACACCCCCAGGGTTCCCCAGATGCCACCAACCCCCAGTTGTGGGCACAGCCACAGCTGGGCCCGAGGAAAAAGGGAATTCAGAATCAGGACGCAGCCCTGCCCTTCAGACGGGCACATTCCCTGTGCTCCAGCTCCCCGCGGGCTCCCAGGGGACATCCCAGGTGTTCTGGGTGGGACAGGGCAGCCCGGGAGCAGCTGGGAGGCAGCTCAGTGTCACCCCAGGTCGCCGCAGCAGCTGCTCTGCCTCAGCCTGTTTTTCTGGTTAGGCCTGAGCTCCCTCATGACTGTTTCCATCAAAACAAACACACTCTGGGGGGAAAGGCTCCTCCTGCCAGAATCCGAATCTTTCCAGAGTTTTGTTTTAAATCTAGAACTCTGGTGTTTGCTGGATTCTCCACATTTAACTCTCCCCATGTTACTATAAAAATCTGAACAGCAAACTGGCTGGGAAGGAATTCACATTGATGGATTCTGCACAGCCATTCCCCTGGAGTGGAGCTCCCAGCACCATCCCAGGAGTGGTGCAGCCACAGCTCTGGCTGCTCCTCCTTCCCATCTGCTGAGAAAGGAAATTCCCAAGTGAACGTTAATGCAAAATAAAGTACAAACAATGTCAAAGGAGTTCCTGGAGAGGGGCAGGGCTGTTTCCTGGATTTTGGTTCAGTTTGGGATCCAGGGGGTTTTATTTGGTTTTGGGGTTTTTTTCGATGTTTTATTTCATCCTCCTGACAAAGCCTGAGAGAGAACTGGCAGGGGAAGGGAATGAGAACAGCAGAAACCAGAGCAGGATGGACAGGAGGAGCAAAGACAGGCCAGAACCCCGTGCCAGCCCTGCACAAGCGTTTCAGAGCCTCCTGATGGACTCTGAGGCAGAAATAACGAGACTTTCATTACTACAGCAAGAGCAGGGGGAGGAAAATCAGCAGGGAGAAAAACAGAGAATAAAAATTTGGGAGTTTTGGGACAGGGAGGAGCAGAAATTCTCCAGAAGTCTGTCAGCCAAAAGCTGGTGACAGGCTCAAAGCAATAAAACCAAACTTAACAAACAAACTTCGCAAACTTATTTGCAAAATTGACTTTTGCCACCCCCCTCCCAAAGCGCAGCTGGAGCAGCCAGGGCAGGACCAGTCCCCACCAGGGCAGGAACCCTCCCATCCATCCCCACATACCTTTTCTTCTTGGTCTTCTTTTCTGCAGCACTTTCTCCGGTGCTAATTAAGAGGAGAAAAAATAACAATTTTGATCAATGCAGTAAGAAAATTAAATAAACAGCAGCACAATATTCAATATTCAATGAGCTCAACATTCAAAGAGCACCGGGCAGCTCAGCCCTGAAGAGAACAAACCCCCCCGCGAGGCAGGCGAGGCAAACCCAGCGATTCCCCTCTGATTTTCTGTGATATTTACGCTCCACTCTCCCCTTTTCCTTTTTTCCATGGACGGCAGCAGCTGGGGTGTGAAAGGCACGGGAGAAAAGCACACAAAGGAGTTGTGTGTGACCATATTTAGCAATAAGCGAATCGACTGGAATAAAGGATAAAAGCTCAATTTCGCCTGTAACTTTCACATTCCTTTCAAGTACAAAAAAACCCCTGAAAAATCCATTTCTATTGATGCTTTCCAGCCGTGAGTCTTTCAGCTTCCCAAGCGTTCATCCCCTCACACGGTTTTAGCGGCGACACAGGGGAAAGCTCTTTGTGTGCTGCCAGAAAAATGAGATTTCTGCGATGTTTTTGTGGTGGGAACGACACCAGGCAAGCACTGAACAACAGGGAAAGGAGCTGGCGCTGAAACAGCCTGGCTGCGGCTGCCAGAGGTAAATATTGACCTCCCGAGGCTGGGTTTGCCTCCTGGTTAATGATTCCTGCGTGGCTCTCCAGAGAACCTGTGGGAAACCAAACCTCTCCATGGGAAAGCGACACAAAAAGCACCAGAGTGACCCAGGAAGTTGTTTTTCCACGAGGAAAAAGCTCCATCCTGGAAGTGCGGCCGAGGAGCAGATCCCTCCTGGCACGGCTAAGGAGCTTAAGGTTACACAACCCCCGTGAGTGCAGCCCCGTTTAACCTGGGTTAGACACCCGGGGATTACTCAGGGTTCCCTCAAAATCACAAAATGATTTCTCCCAGCACAGGTTTCTCACTCTAAGAACCCCAAAACCTCCTCTGGTGCCAGCCTGGCCAGCCTGGAACTCCCCCGTGAACGGATCCCACACTCCCGCTCAAGGCTGAGGAGCAGAATAAGGAATTTCACCCTTAATTCACAATCCTGTAGTGTTAACCTGCAGAACCCACCAGAAACGCAACAGCAAAATAACCTGAGCCTTAAACTCAAACTCAGCCTAAAAAAATCCAGTGTCTGAAGCGACTCTACCTCCACACGGAGCCCAGGGTCAGAGTCCAGGCACTCCTGACTGCCCCAGCCCTGGGTGATTCTGATTCCTCCACAATCACTCACTGGATCACAATTAATCTCAAAATCAATCACTGTGCACCACTCCTCTCACAGGCTAGCGAGCCTGCTCTCCGGGCAGCGTGTCAGCCCTGACTCCCAGCTGCTGCTGCCGGGCTGGGGCAGGGGAGGAGCCCCGGGAGGGTGTCCCTCCCTTCCTGTCCCCCAGGAGAGCTGGGAACGCTCTCCCTGCCGCCCTCCTGGCACCGGGATCAGCTGGAAGCAGCCGTGGCTGAGGGCATGTGGAGAAATCCTCCGGAATTCCAGGAGCAAGGAGTGGCCCTGGGAGTGACCCTGTCCCTCTCCAGCCCCCAAAACCAAACTGGAGCGGCAGAGGTGAC
Organism: Pomatostomus ruficeps; assembly: GCA_013400735.1. Lineage (NCBI taxonomy): Eukaryota > Metazoa > Chordata > Aves > Passeriformes > Timaliidae > Pomatostomus > Pomatostomus ruficeps. The sequence goes on from VYZT01054103.1 coordinate 146,280, forward strand.
TCTCACACCCGGGAATTCCACGGAAAACCCACGGGGCTGCGCCGCTTTTGCCTCTGGATCCGCTGGTTAAAGCCACCCTTCACCCCAGGGGCAGCATCAAAACGCATTCCCGGGGCAAAGCGGGCAGGAGATCGGGTGCCACGTCCGGCTCTGTTTGGGTTCCTCTGCTCCTTCCACTTTCCCAGCTGTCACAACAGGAATTGTGCAACCCAGGGAGCAGCTTTCGCTTCACAATCGAGTCACAGCTGATAACCCAACCCTGCTTCACCTCCCAGCGAGCAGCAGCGGGGCCGGGCCGGGGGTCACGGCTGCTCTGCTGTGAAAACATCTCCAGCTCTCACACCCCTCTGCTTGGACAGCACAAAAATAAAATTATATTTGATAGGAAATCAAACAACCGAGGAATTCAGGAAACTCCTCCACTGCCAAAAAGGCTCTGAGTGTTTTAACCTTGGCTTAGGGCAGGGGTTTTGTTTCAGACAGGCCAAAACGGTTTTAAGTGTATTTCAGATGAGCAGGTGTCAATGAAAGGCTTAAATTAAATTAAAATGTTAATTCTAATTCTCTGAAACTGAGAAACATTTCACCTATGAAATGTCTCATCAGCTCTGACATGAAGCACACACCCCACAGTCTGGGGGAAAAGATCACAGAAAATGGTCTGGGACAACACCTTTTCTTTCATTAATAAATTAACTCATTGATTTCATTTACTTCATTAATAAACATTTCACCCTGCCGATCTTACCTCTGCTGCAGCAAGAGCTGTTTCTCTTTCTCCTTGAGGATTTTGGCCAGCTGGGCCGTCCTGGAAGGCCTGTGCAGGTATTTCCTCTTCCCTTTGCATTCGTAGGTCCAGTGGCCAAACTCCAAACACTTCTGGCACCTCACGTGCTGCTTGTTCGCCTCCCTGGAAAAACACAGAATTGCTTCAGTCACTCGTTCCAAGCCTGTTCTGACCAGTGAAAAAAAAAATCCAGTTTTTATCCTGCAGCTTTCATCCAGTTCTGATTAACCCAGGTGCTCAGAGGTGCTTCAAAATCCAGTTTTTATCCTGCAGCTCTCACCGAGCTCTGATTAACCCGGCTGTTCCCGGGTGCTTCAGCTTTCCTGGGCAGTGACACCAACACACACGGAATTCAGGCGAACAGATCCTCACTGATCAGAACATTTTCACCTGGGAATGACCCCGCTGCTCAACCTGCTGCTCTCCAACACCTGCAGGTGGCTCTGGTTCAGAGAAATCCCTGAAGTCCTGGTTCAGAACACCGCAAGGAGCAGCAGCTTCATTTCCAGAGCCTGGAATTTCACACCCGGGTCCCGAACTCCCAATTCTCCCACACAGGAGAGGCTCTCAGCAAACTCCACTGCACCCAGGAGCTGGCAAAGCCCAGCAGAGGGTTCATCTCCGGCACAATCGGATTCCTGCTTGTTCTGGGCCGAGCGAATCGAGCCTGACCGCCCTGGCATCCGCAGCAGAAGGAAGATCTCACCCTCCGCTGCTCTTCTCACTGCGAAAATCCCGGGGGCGTTTTTAGAAGCCAGGGGAGGGAAACGCTCCTATTTCCATGCTGGAGCGCTGGAGCTGCTCTTCTGAAGCCCTGCAGAGCTGTTTTGCCCTCTCCCTGCTGCTCTCCTCCTTTACAAACACGGGGACTCACCCAGCCCAGGGGCTGCTCGAGGTCACAGCCAAACCGAGTTCCGAGCCAGGGCTGTGTCGCCTCAGCTCCCTGACACTGCCACCGTCACCTTTTTTTCTTCCCAAGCACCAAAACAGGAATTTTTCAAGGCCAGCTCATCTAAACAATCTGGAATCGCAGCCTGGCTGACCCAGGAGGCTCCCAGGCTCGTTCCCGAGGATGGAGCAGCTGCAGGGAGCGCTCTTCTCCCTTCCAGCCGAGCTGGGAGTTGCTCCTCCCTCAGCTCCACTCCCCATGTTTTGTGCCGGTGCCCGAAGGGGATTCTTTGCTGAAAATCCCTCACTTTTCCAACGCACAGAGCATTTGGCCTCCTCCTCAAGCCTTTGGAACACTCAGCCCAACCAGCACTAAAACCCTGATTAACCTCGGCCTGCCCAGCACAGTGACCTCGGGCAGGAATCGGAACATCTGCGAAGGAGCAGAACCCGACAGCCCCGAGGGCTTTGCTTTGCTTTGCCTCGGGTTCTGCCACAACCAGCAGAGGTGTCAGCTCCTCCTCCTCAGCACCACAAACCCCAAAATCCGCGTTTGTCTCTCCCAGAGCCACCCCGAGCTGTGACAAACGCAGAAATTCAAAGCAGCAACCGCAGAACTCAGCGTTTGCAGAGCTACTCGCACCAACAAACAGCTCCCTGCGAGCTGAAAAGGTGAGGATTGATCCCTAAACCCGAGATAATTCATTAACGGGAGAGCAGCAATCCCTAACCCGAGATAATTCATTAACGGGAGAGCGCCAGCCCCGCTCGGCAGCTGCGGATCCACGAACACATCGGCACTAACGAGTTTAACGCTGATAAAAAGCACAGAACTGGAGTAAAACTTCCAGCAGGGATCAGCGGCCCCAAAACTGAGAAAGGGATGGCTCGGCACAGACCCAGCCAGCCCCAAAACATCGAATCTGAGAAATGAAACCTCGACTGAAATAAACCTGCAGCTTAAAGGAACAAATATTCCATGAGCACCTTGAAATCCCAAGCTACTTTCCACCGGAAAATAGAAAATAAATGATTAATAAATCACAAAGAAATTGACCAGTGTGATTGGGCGAAAACCCCAAACGCAGAGCAAAAGTTGAAACACGAAAAATAAATTAATTTATGAAGAAAAAAACAACACCCAAACCAATAAAAAACCGAAAAACCAACGCCAGCGGGACACGCATTCCCTGCTTTCCCAAACACGCAAAAACGCGGTTTTTCGTTTCACTGTTCTGCAATTCCTTCGGAGTTGAGGGAATTACTCGACTGCAACACCCTCCTCTGACCAAAACCCTCTCGTTCTGCTTTTTCTTTGCTTTTCTTTGCTTGTTTTCACAGTTCTGGGAGCGCATCACAACACCACGAATCGGAATGTTGTTTTTTCACGTTTGCAGCGATGAGGAGCAGGGACCCCGTGCCCCGGCAGCTCCTCCCCGCAGCCCCAGCCCCGCTCCCACCGCTCCCCGCACCGGGACCCCGCAGCCCCGGGACGCCCGGAGCCCTCCCCGTCCCAGCCCAGGCGCGTTCCGGGGCGGTTTCCCCTCAGCCGCTCAGCGCCCCGCCGGAACGCGGCGCGGAGGGCTCGCAGCGCCGGGAAACCGCCGGGGAAACACCGGGGAAACGTCGCCCTGCCCCAACCCGCCCGGCGCGGCCCCCCGGGCCACTCACGCCTGCCTGCGGGCGATCAGCCGGTGCATGGGCGTCGCCATCTTAGCGCCCGGCCCGGAAGTGAGGGCGCCGAGAGGCGGGGCGGGCGCGGGGCATGACGGGACACGGCGGGGGCGGACGCCGGAGACAGCGAGTCCGCCAGGGCCATAGAGATGAGTCCGCCAGGGTCATAGAGACGAGGCCTCCAGGGCCATAGAGAGTGAGGCCTCTGGGACCATAGAGAGCGAAGCCTCCGAGATCACAGAGAACGAGGCCTCCGGAACGATAGAGAGCGAGCCTCCAGGCCGAAAGAGAGCGAGGCCTCCGGAGCAATACAAAGCGAGGCCCCCCGAAGCACAGAGAGCGAGGCCTGCAGGGTCATAGAGAGTGAATCCCCCGAGACCGCAGAGAACGAGGCCTCCGGAAGCACGGAGGAGACGGCCTGCGGAACCATAGAGAGCGCGGCCTCCAGAAGCACAGAGAGGGATACATGCAGGGTCATAGAGAGCGAGTCCTCCGGGACAATGGAGAGCGAGACCTCCAGGGTCATAGAGAGTGAGTCTTCCGGTGGCATAGTGAGACTTCCGGCACCATAGAGAGCAAGACCTCCGGGGCCATAGAGAGGAGTCCTCCAATACCATAGAGAGCGAAGTCCTCCAAGGCCATAGAGCCGAGTCCTCCAGAGGCATAGAGACGAGTCCTCCACCACCATCGAGTGCGAATCCGCCGGGACCATAGAGATGAGTCCTCCAGTGGCCAGAGCGGCCCCGCTCGCTGGCGTGTTCGTTTGCCGCTCCCGCTTTGTCACTGAGGCGCCCGCTCCCTGTCCCGCTCCCTGTCCCGTGAGGCTCCCCTGTCCCTGTCTTGGTTACTTTGCTGTTGGTTTGGTGGGCAGTCACCCAGCTCCGACGGATTAATTTGTAAACACACGACATCTTAATTATCCTCAGGTTTGACGGAAAACTACGAAACCAGAAAAAAAGGGGAATTTATCATTTTAATATTTATTTCCCCGCAGATTCTTGAGGTGACGGCAGCGGCGGGAGCGGCTTTGGTGGCGCAGGGAGGCGCGGTCTGGGTTGTCCGCGTTGTGGTTCCCGGCAGAGCCCGAGGGAACGAGCCCGGGGCGCTCCGCTGAGGGAGCACAAACCCTTTCCTGCCCCAACACCCCAGAACCGCCCGGCGAGCCCGGCCTCGGGTGACGGCAGCCCCGGGAAGCGCCGGTCACCGCTGCCAGCCGCCGATTATTTCAATCGGTGTTCGGGGTGTTGATGAATTTAATGAATTCCGAGCCTGAGCCGGGATTGCGGCTCCAAACTGAGGCTGGAGCTCCTGGGAGAACACCAGGACGCAGAGTGGTGGTGGATTTCCACTGGAATCGCGTCTGTTTCTTATCTAAATTACAGGAAAGGGAGGGTGTGAGGTCTGCCAGGCGAGGATTTATCCGTGAGGCTCCCTGGAGCCCTGGTAATCACGGAATTACGGGATCACATCCCAGCCCGGGGTCACTCCGGGGCGCTCCGATCCCCTCTGACACCCGGCTCCGCTCCCTGTCACCCTTTGGAAAAGCAAAGGGAAAAACAGAAATCTCCCTTTCGAAAAGCAAAGTGAAAAACAGAAAACTCCCTTTGGAAAAGCAAAGGGAAAAATAGAAAACTCCCTTTGGAAAAGCAAAGGGAAAAATATAAAAAGAAGCTGGGTTCACAGAGTTGTCCAATATTCCACAGCCGGGGCCGTTCTTGGCGCCTCCCGCTACGCTCAAGGACGGCCGAGGTCGGGCAGTTAATTAACATTCCGTCATTAGCGCCGTGATGCAACAGCTCCCGGGGTAATTCCCAGCCCGGGGGAGCTGCCAGGAGCGGCTGAGGAGCCCTTGCCGCCGGCAGGCTCGGGTTTCTGTGCCCCGTGTCCTCTGTGTCACCGAAACAGGAGCAGCCGTGTAAATACAGCGCTTGGTAACGCTGTTTATACCACGCTTTTATTTTTATTTTTTTTTTTAATCACGGAATTAAAAGCATTCCCAAACATTCCGTTCCACAAAAAATCTCCTAAGGATCAGGGTTAGGTTTGTGTTACGCTGAACCCACCAATCCCTTGTGTTTTTATCCCAAAATGCTTCCCCTGCCAGAACCTTCCACACTGTCCAGTGTCCGCCGCCCCCTCCACTGCTGGGACCGCGGAATGTGCTGGAACTTCTAGGGATTTAAAAAAATAATAATAATAAATTAGCGGTTTAGGGATTTCTGATCCCTAAAAGGACTTTTCTCTCGCATTTGGTGGCCAAACACTGCCCTGGAAAACACAATTTATCTGTGCTCATCCACACTGCAGCCAGAGGGGCCCGGTGAGATAAAATAATATTAAGATATTCTGTGATGATTATAAACCAGGTTTACTGTAAATCCTGCCGCACATAAAGCAACCATACGCTGATTTTTATTGGGAGCACGCTTGGTACCAAATGATCTCTTAACCAAAATATCAGATTGTAACACCTTGGATTTTCAATTTAGAGTCTCAAAATGAGCGTTGGACATTCTGCTGTGATTCGGGAACAATCCGAACACCGAATTGGGCTGAAAAGACCTTAAAAATCATCTCATTCCACCCCTGCCATGTCAGGGACACCTTCCACCATCCCAGGCTGCTCCAAGCCCTGTCCAACCTGGCCTTGGATATCCCCACGGATATCCGAAGCACAAAATAAAAATTCTAAGGAGGCGTTTGAGTAATTTTCTGCAAAAACCGTGTTTCCAGAAGCTGTAATTTTATTATCATTAAACCCCGTGGTTTGCTGATTCCATGTCACCCCGCGGTCAGGAGAAACTTTCAGTGAACGGCTTTTCCGCGGCCTGAGGGCGGTAACTCAGCGAGCTGTGGATTCATCACTTTTTCCCCACCGTTTCGCGAGGATTCCGCCGGGAAACGAATGAATTTTGGGAGGGAAATGGATTTTCCGAGGGGGATGAATTTCCTGAGGGGAGAAGCGCGCGGAGCCCCGCCCCGCGAGCCCGAAGTCTCGCGAGAGGCGCGCGGCGCGCGGCGCCGGCGCGGCCCGACGGGATCTTTCGAGAATTGCCGGTGCCGCGCTCCCCCTCCGCGCCGCCGCCATGTCCGTCGTGGGCATCGACCTGGGCTTCCAGAGCTGCTACGTGGCCGTGGCCCGCGCCGGCGGCATCGAGACCGTCGCCAACGAGTACAGCGACCGCAGCACGCCGTGAGTGAGCCCGCCAGCCGCGCTGGAAGCGGCGGAGAGCTGCCCGGGAAGGGCCCCCGGCGTGTGGCGGGGCCGGGGAGGGAGGGAAGCGGCGGGGCCGGGAGGAGCGGGGGTTTAAAGTGCTTGGGAAGAAGCGCGGCGGACGCGGAGGGGGCACCGGGAGAGCCGCTTAGGTGCCTTTGGTAGAGCCGCAGAATCACGGAATGGTGAGCGGTTGGAAGGGACCTTAAAGCTCATCCAGTTTTACCTCTCTGCCATGGCAGGGACACCTCCCACTCTCCCGGCTTGCTCCAAACCCCCTCCAGGCTGGTCTCGAACACTCCCAGGGATGGGGCAGCCACAGTTTCTCTGGGCAGTCTGTGCCAGTGCCTCATCACCCTCACAGGGAACAATTTCTACCGTATATCTAACCTAAATTTCCCCTCTTTCAGTCTGAAGCCATTCCCCCTTGTGCTGTCAGTCCGGTTCGTGATGCGGAGCTCCTCTCCAGCCTCCTCGTAGCCCCTCCAGACTCTGGAAGATGCTCCGAGGTGTCGGCAGAACCTTTTCATGGCCGGGCTGAGCAGCCGCAGCTCCCTGAGCCTCTCGGGGCAGCGCGGCCGGTTTGTCCCGCCCGAGGCGGGGCTGCGCGCTCGGGATTGAGGCACGGGGATGTGAGTGTAGGGAAAAGCATCCCTGGCTGCTGGAAGCGCCAGAGCTTAATTCCCGGTGTGTTCATGCCCCGTGTTCTGGCGGCACAGCTGTCGGTCCCCTGCGGTTCCAGCACAGCAGGGCCGGGGAGGGGAGGGCTGAGCTGGGGCCGGGCTCGGTGTGACCCCCATGGCCCGTCCGGGGATCAGAGTTTGGGAAAGCTGCGCAGCAGCCTGGAGTGCCGGGACAAGGGGAATCCTTCAAACTGACAGAGAGGATTCAATACTGGGCAGGAATTGTTCCCTGTGAGGGTGGGAGGCCCTGGCACTGCCCAGAGCAGCTGTGGCTGCCCCTGGATCCCTGGCAGTGCCCAAGGCCAGGCTGGACGGGGCTGGGAGCAGCCTGGGACAGTGGAAAGTGTCCTTGGCCATGGCAGGGGTGGCACTGGATGCGCTTTGAGGTCCTCCCAGCCGAAATCATTCCAGGATTCCATGATGCAGTGTGATCAGTGTATTCCAGCCCTGCTCATACCATGATCCCTCTCAGTGCATTCTCAACAGGAGTGGGCATTGCCTCCATTTAATAGGGAATTTCATAAGAAGGAGAGAGAGAACTGGGATGAAACTATGAGTGGATTGCGAAATGAAAGCGGGGAAAGAATTTGCATCAAGAATTGGGCATCAGCCCTGCAGAGGAGCTATGGGGAAAGCTGTCCTGACAGTGCTCCTGCAGCTTCCCCTCTGTGTCAGTATTTAAGCAGATATTGGAGTAGCTGTCTCAGTGAGACAACTGCATCAGTTTCAATGTTTGGGGTTTTTTAGATCCCTCTCATCACTTCAGAAAGCCCAGGGCGACCTTGCTTCTCCTCAGACAATGCCTCAGTGTTTGCTTGCTCCTGTCTCTGAGCAGTGAATAAACGGAGAAGGAAATCCTGAATTCAGCACGTGTGCTGGAGTATCTGGAGATCTCTTAAGCGTTCTCAGTAGTGTGGGAGTTTAAAGGTTGGATGTGCTGGGGAAACACTGAATGTGAAGAATATCAGAGCTGTGCTCTAGTAGCTGTAGGTATTTGGCCCTCAGGGAGCTGAGGTTCTCCTGATAAATACACCTTTATGTTTGAGATGTGAGCACAAATCTCCCTCGTTGAAGGAGATGAGCTAAATAAAATAACTGACACAGTGCATCTCTCGGGAAATAACTCAGTTATGGGAGCCTGAAGTGAAATTGGAAGAAATGAGCATAATGAAAATGAGAGGGGTTTCGCAGGGCTTAATCTCCAGATGCTGTTCTGCTCTGCATTCCCTCTGCAGAAAACCGTTCTGCAAGCAGGAGAGATTCTTCCTATTAAAAAAATTCTAAATGGTTTTTACATGGCTTGGAATCAGAATCCTGCTTCACAAAGTCAGTGCTGAGCAGTTCTTAGAGTGGGGAGGTCATGCAAGGTGTTGTGCCAGGTTTCCTCAGCCCTGGCTCACGGTCAGGGTTAAACACGGGGTTTTCTGTGTGTCATTGTGATAATTTGTATTATTAAAATGAACCCCACCGAGTGCATTGTGCTGGGTTCAGTGGCACAGGTGACACTCCCACAGAATCGGCTTTCAGCCCTGGTACTCGGATTCTTCCGGAATCCTGTAAAATTCGAACCTTTACCTCCCAAAGCTGTGCAAACCGCATTTGTCTTTGAGCATGGAAAAGCGGCAGAGAGAAAGGTAGTGGAAACTGAGAGGAAAAAATCAGATATTTCTGTAAGGATGAAGGAACCTCAGGTAAATGAAATCATTGTGATTGACCTTCAGGATCACCAGGGGATCTGCCCAGGGAGTGGCCGTGGGTGGGAGGGTGGAGCAGAGATTTTAACTTTCCAAAGTTGTTTCCTCAGCCCTCTGATGACCTTCACTGGGAATGCTTCTGCTTAAAATGCACTGGTTAGTTATTCAGCTTCCAGAAACGCTGCAAGAGTGTAATTTGTGTTTCATGAGTTTGCTGCTTCCTGTGAACTGATTTGGGGAATGAGACCGGTTGAAAATTCTTCCTTCTCTCCCTCCTTCTTCCCAGTTTCACTCACGTCTGTGCTGGGTCTCCCATCTAAATTAGTGGATTTGTGTTGGTGAGGAGATCTTGGTTTGTGAATCCAGGAGTGAAGTAGCTGCATATTTTTATTGTCCAAGAGAAAGGCAACAATTCCTGTCTTAATTCCTTGCAGCTTAATTAATAACCAGCTCTCTGCTCTGGGCTCATTAGATTTTTTCCTCCCATTCCGTAGGTGTGGGTCTGAGGGTCCGCAGAACACAATTTTTTTTTTAACTAATCTCTTGAATAGCTGCTTCAAACAACTACAGATTTATTCAGAAATGTTAATTCTGTTGCTTTAGGCCTTGTTGCATTTGTGAAGTTATTCATAAATCGGAAGGCGATACAAACCCGATGCAATTCAGGTCTGGTTTTGACAGTTTCTGCTTGGAACACCCAATTCCAAACCTGGGGCTGAGCTGGAATGCTTCCTGTGGCATCACCCGGCTGTAGAGCAGAGCCTTGACCTGCTGCATGGGGAGCAGCTCAATTAGCCTGTTGGGACGTGGTGTGGGCAGTAAAGATCTGCTGGCCTAATGGCAGGTTCCCCCACCACCTTTACCTCAGAGGTATGAGGAACGTGGATTAGAGGGCTGGATTTCGTGTTGGTAGGGCTCCGACAGTTTGTTAAATATGTAAATCAAGAGGCTTAATCGGCCTCGGAATTCCTCCAAAAAGGAGGATTTCCTTACTCAGAACTGCAGGCTGTGGGGAGGAAAGCAGAATTCCTCTTTCTGTGCTCCACGTTGTTTCAGTGGGTGCAGATGGAACTCTAAAATCTCTGCGGGTGGTTTCTTCCTGCCCTTGGAGGGTTTGCCTTGAAGCCGGAAAGCTCAGTTAGCATCTGCCACAGACGTGTAGGAACGATTTCCTTAATATCTGATTCGCCTCGAGTTTGTCTGCTGAGCAGGCGAGAGTTCCCGTGTTAGGAGCAAGCGGCTTATCCGAGTGCATCAGGTGCAGGGGCACTTCCCGGGACAGAGGCTGTCTGCGCTGGCAGCGCTCGGGTGGAGAGCTGGAAGGCGCAGGGGCGAGTTTGGGTTTGTGCTGTCCTGCCGGGAGGAGCGTCGCTGTGTCAAATGCAGGCACAGCGCCTGTTCCTCCCAGAATCCACAGAACATTCCACGCACACAGTGCGGCCAGTGACCACCTTTGTTAATGGGCCACATCACGTTAATTAGGCCGGTGATCTTCCAAACCGTTTGGAAACAAAACTGTTCGGTTTTCTGCAGCTGTGCAGCCCCTGACTGAGCTCACTCTGTTCCTTGCAGAGCCTGCATCTCCTTCGGGCCCAAGAATCGCTCCATCGGTGCTGCGGCCAAAAGCCAGGTGAGCCTGGGCTGGGGTCAGACAGCGTCAGAGCAGCAGCGTGGGGTTTGTCACTGCACAGAGCACACGGCCCTGAGCTGAGCTGAGCTGAGCTGAGCTGCTGCCCTGGTGTCTCCACAACCGAGGAACAGCTGAGCTGCCCTCAGCTGTTCACCATGCACTGCTGCTCTGTCATCTGGCAGAGCAATCTCAGGGCTGATCCTTGCACACAACGAACTGTACAAAATAAAGCTGTGCCTCTTAGGAAATTCTGATAACTGCTAGTTTTTTTTTTTCAGGTTGCAAATGTAAATTCTAAAGCTAAGCAGTGGTGTTTTACCCTGCCTTAGCTTGTCTCAGTTCCTGTGCTTTGTGGTGGCTTTTAATTATTCCATAGAATTCCATTAAGTGCATGATTTTGGCAGAAAGGCGACATATTTGAGTGTAAATAGATGGAACTTTCTTGGCCCTTTGTGGCTGAATTACAACCTAAATATCTCTTGTGGGTGTTCTTGCCCATAGTTTGAGTTTCTGCTGCTGTAGGCAGGTAAATGTGATTTAAGGATTGAGAAGAAGTTAATCTGATTTGTCCTACTCGTGGTATTTGGGTCCTGCTGTATCAGATTTTCTGTTGCTGTGTAAGTAACCCCTATAAAAGATGATTTATTTTTTTCAAGTCTCCTGCAGGAAGTGGCTAGTCAAACAGTTGGTTTTTCTTAGCCTAAAAAGCCTAGAGATGTGTGAAGATTCATTATGTAAAACACAAAAATCCCTGGACACAGCCGTGTTATTCAAGAGCAGCACAACTGTACTAGCACCAAACAGAGCTGTTTTTTCTGGAGTTGAGTGTCTGCTTAGCTTAACGAAATGCACTGGTGCAGAGCCCTGTAGAGATGAGTGTGTCCTGCACAGACTAAACTTAGAGAACATCCAGCCCGAGTTACTTAGGAAGCAGACACCTGCGTGAGCCCAGACCCAGGTAAACGCTCTGTGCGACAGTGCCCGTCTGCTCGCAGTGCCTGTGGTTCCAGTGCGCGCCTCGCCCTGGTGTCAGTGGCAGAATCCCCTCCACCTGTGCTTCCTGAAACCCGCTGGGATGGCCTCCCCCTCTCTGTGCTGATCCTGCTGTTCATAAAGTCAGTCTGCCTTTGTCAGTTGAGTCAAGGTGGCACTATCACCTCAGGGGACCTCCTCACTTTCAAAGCTTCACGAGCAGGTCCTTGAGGTGTTTTGTGGGAGTATCTGTGTGCTCAGTGTCATGTGCATGTGGTGAACCCCAGCTGGAGTTTACATCCGTGTGTTTGTTATGTTTGGGAAACCACTGATGGTAGAAAACAGGTAAGTGGGAAGGAGGTTTTGCAAACAGTTCTGAAGAGTGTCCCACACATCCACTACGAAATTTGAGTGCTGTTGTGATCAATATTTTATAGACTTGGCTCAGTTGTTAGCGTACATTTTATTTTCCATCTCAAATTGCTGTAGGTTCCCTGAGAAACCAGAGGGAAGTTGCCTCCCAGCACCTGCCCAGATACTGTTAAGATACAAATGACAAAAATACTCTGGCGAGAGAAGCATGAGAACAAAACTCTGTCTTCTGTTTGAAATTCAGATGTTCCCCTGCCACGTTGTATTAAAGATTTCTTTTCCTCTAGGTTATTTCAAATGCAAAGAATACAGTACAAAGTTTTAAAAGATTTCATGGTCGTGCATTCTCAGATCCCTTTGTTCAAGCTGAAAAAGCAAGCCTTGCCTATGAACTTGTCCAGCTGCCAACAGGCTCAACTGGCATCAAGGTAGGTCTGGCGTGTTGCAGAAAGAGCCAGAGGAGGAAACCGATAAAGTTTCCTTTTATTTCTCTGTTTTGAATCTGCTCGCTGTGGTTTGTGTTCTCGTTTGAATGCAAAGCCTTAACAGGGAAGAGAATAAAAGGCTGCTGATGGGGATGGGGCATGGGTTCCTCTGCCGCGTAATGAGTGTGCGCAATTTTTGTTTGAAGGCCATGTATATGGAAGAAGAAAGAAACTTTACAATTGAGCAGGTGACAGGAATGCTTCTTACCAAATTAAAGGAGACCGCTGAGAATGCGCTCAAGAAGCCTGTGGTTGACTGTGTTGTTTCTGTAAGTACGGCATCCAGCAAATTACACAGAACTTGGTTACTGTCTGCACTGCATGGCTGCAGCATTAAATTAAATCTCATTAAATTGCCCAGGAAACCTGAATGTCCGGTATCTTTCTGTTCTGTTTAAACTGAATCCTACAGCTCTTGGAAACTGGACTTACTTCATGAACGATCTTAAATTGCTGCTAATTAGCGGCTTGAATAATATTTGATACCTATTTGTGGTTATTTGCTCCAAAAATGAGTGGCTTGTCATATGGAATGGACAGAGGAACTTAATGTAATTTATTTTTTGGTTTTTCTCTGTTGCCACTGAAATGAGCACTGCATTTGAAGGAGGCCTCAGCTGTGCTCCAGGAGGTCACTGTCCACCCTGGTGACTGTTTGCCAAAGGTGGCTCCTGGAAATGTTAATATTGGCTCTCTGACCTCCTTGCAGGTTCCTTGTTTCTACACAGATGCAGAAAGGAGGTCTGTGATGGATGCTACCCAGATTGCTGGTCTCAACTGTCTGAGGCTGATCAATGAAACGACTGCAGGTGATTCCTTCCTCTGCCTCGCTCCGTGTTGCAGCTCTGCTGCGTCAAAGGGCTTTATTCTGCCAGTCAATATACACTGCTTTTATACACTTGAAATAGATGGGTTGGTCAGAAAGTTTCTTAAATTCTGCTCTGTTTTTCCATGGTTTTTTCATGTTTTACAAAGGTGTAAAGATATTTTGTGAAATCTCTTTCGGTGCAGCTGAGGGAGGGGCTGGTCCTGTTTAACGTTCTTCCACGTTTCTTTAGCCTTGGGAATTTGTTTAATGAGAGATCAATGTCTGTAGCTTGAGCAGTACAATGAAATGCTAATGCTGATTCCTGATTACCACTCATTTCTTGATAATTCCAAACCGGAATGTCCTAACTACACTTTTTATTTCTGTAGTTGCCCTTGCGTATGGGATCTATAAGCAAGACCTGCCTGCCTTGGAAGAGAAGCCACGGAACGTTGTTTTTGTGGACATGGGGCATTCTGCGTATCAAGTTTCTGTTTGTGCATTCAACAAAGGCAAACTGAAAGTAAACAACCTGTTACACCTCCGTTTGAATTGTCTGTAGAACGTTCATCAGCACATCCATGGGCCGTGGCAGGCAGAGCCTCCCTGGCTGCACAGCTCAGTTCGTGTCCTTGAAACTGCGTTTTGTCTGGAGCAAAAAGTAGGGCAGGGAGCTAGAGAGCTTTGGAGCAGTGTGTGGAGGAAGCAAACATGCCTTAATCAGCAGACTGGCGGAGAATTAAAAACGTGGATTAAATGGTTTATTCAGAAATTATCATATCTGACTGTGCGCTGCTTTCAGAAAAACGCTGCAGCTCAGTCATGAGATCTGGTGTTAAACCAGGAATTCCTGCAGTGGTGTAAGTGACAGACATTGTTTCTGAGCCCTCACTGTGGTGCTCATGTACAAGAGTGGAATTCTTGATTGCTTCAAGCTGCCAGTGGAAGCTCAGCAAATGACAGCGTGTTTCTGAGCGTGCATTGCCAAAGCATTGCTGTTTTCCAGCAAATACTGACATTTCTAGTGGCTTCTTCATTCTAACAATTTATTATTGCAGTCTGGACTGTGCAGTTACAATAACTCTCATGATTGGCTGGAGAAACAGATGCGAAATGTAAAGCACGAGGTAGCGAAATGCAGAGGAATGTTCTGAAAACATTTGTTTTCTCATAGCTTTTTTTAGTGAGGAAATGTAACTTTTGTGTTTCCCTTGGATTTGTTCTCTGAACTTGGAAGCCGTGGCGGTGTGGAAGGGATGCTTTGGGGTCTAGAGTGCAGGGCTGTTAGGCAGTGTAGAGTCTGAAGGTAATGTGATAATTCACTGATTTCTGTTCCTAAAAAAGCAAATCCCTGGTGCGTTTACAGAGCAGAATGAGCTGAGGTGGATGCGCTACAGGTGTTCTTGGCAGATAACTCCTCCATCAAAAATGAGCACCTGTTTCAAGAGCTAATGCCATTTATTGTCTTCCCGTTTTATTTTTAGCTTGGTGTGAGCGTGTTCCACCCTTAGGAGGCATGAATTATTGAACTGGGGTATGACCCAAACTGGCAGTGGCTGAGCAGAGTTTGGAAGCAGAGGCCTGCTCCCAGCACAGACTGTGTTGCTGAGTCCTGCCCTATCTCCCTAAATCCCTTCTAAAGTTGTCACCTCCTTCCGGGAAGGGCCGTTCCTTTGATTTAGAGTCGAACAAAGCAGTGCTTTGATGTTAGCTGCTAATTGCTTTCATTCGTGGCACATGGTACTGGTACTGAAGGGCTCCCTTCCTTTCAGGTTCTTGCTACATCATTCGACACAACCCTTGGAGGCAGGAAGTTTGATGAGGTGTTGGTGGAACACTTCTGTGAAGAGTTTGGGAAGAAATACAAACTTGACATCAAGTCCAAGATCCGGGCGCTGCTGAGGCTGTACCAGGAGTGCGAGAGGCTGAAGAAGCTGATGAGCGCCAACGCCTCGGACCTGCCCATGAACATAGAGTGCTTCATGAACGACATAGATGTGTCTGGAACCATGAACAGGTAACCTGGGCTCTGCTAGGGGAAGCTGTGGCGTGCAGGTCAGGCAATTAAACACTCGGTACTGAGTATCAGCTCTGAGGACTGCAGGGAGGGGAGAAATGAAACAACAACGTGTGGGAATGCTGCCGGAAATGAAAGTGTTCAGAGCTGGTCAGTGGCCTTGAGTTAGGAGAGGTGTGAAGGGTGCCAGGGTCACTGGAACCAGTTTTTTTCTGGGAGAACAGACTGAAGTACAAAGCTAGGACTGGGGGAGAGAAAACCCTGCAGTGCAGACCTAAAGTGGAACTCCTTCATTGGGCATCCTTGTTGTGTTTACAATGTCGCTCACGGTGTGCTGGAGCTTTGTTTGTGGCTTCTTCCAACAGGAGCAAATTTTTAGAGATGTGTGAAGGACTCCTGGCCAGAGTGGAGCCGCCCCTGCGCAGCGTGCTGGAGCAAGCCAGTAAGTGTTTGTGTGTGGGGTGTGCTCTGCAGACACAGCCAGAGCGCAGCCTTCCTTTGCCTGTTGGACACAAACAGCCATTCCTTGCGTAGGAGTTACAAGATTAAAAACTTTCTCACACAAGCTGAGAGCTGAAGTTTTTGCAGCTTAGAGAACAAGCCTAAAGTTGGTCTGTTAAAACTTCTGGTCTGTGATGTCAGTGTATTCATGTGAAAGAGAAACATTTCATCCATTGTCTGACTCCTTTCCAGAGTTAAAGAAGGAGGATATTTATGCCGTAGAGATAGTTGGCGGTACCACAAGAATCCCTGCTGTGAAAGAGAAGATCAGTAAATTTTTTGGCAAAGAAGTCAGTACGACCCTGAACGCAGATGAGGCTGTGGCACGAGGCTGTGCGCTGCAGGTAAACGTGCTGTTCGTTTGAGCTGTGAGGGTATTAAACAGCATCAGGAGCTGTTTGCTGAATGAAATGCTTGTTCCCCTAAAGTCTGAGCGTTTGTAACGTGGCTTTTGTGCTCTTGCAGTGTGCGATTTTGTCCCCGGCTTTCAAAGTGAGGGAGTTTTCTATCACAGATTTGATACCGTACCCCATCTCTTTGCGATGGAATTCACCAGCAGAGGAAGGCCTCAGGTAAAAACAGTTCAATCTTCCTGCACATTGCAGTTTAAAATTACTGGTGATGATTAGAGGAAGTAACAAACGTGAGTAAATACAGGGTATTTCCAGGGTTAAATGCCCCTTTAACACTTCAGGTTTGGTACCTCTGAAGTTAATGATGGTGGAAAACAAAACCAAGGTCGAGTGGCAGTTTGGCAGCATGGCTGATGGTGTTACTTGACCTGAAAAATCAGGACAGTCTTGTCCCTTCTTAAGGAAGCTTTTCCTTTGAGAGTACCCAGAAATGTGTTGTTGGCTCAGCAGCTGTGCTGGTACACTGAACCCAGGCTGTGTTTTCTCCTGCAGTGACTGTGAGGTCTTCCCCAAGAACCACGCCGCTCCCTTCTCCAAGGTCCTCACGTTCTACAGGAAGGAGCCCTTCACTCTGGAGGCCTACTACAGCTGCCCCAAGGAGCTGCCTTACCCCGACCCTGCTATAGGTCAGCACCTTTCTGTGCCTTGAACTGAAAATCTTCTCTGTTTCAAGCCTTTTCTATCTAATTATGTAGTCTGGACATGCAGCCTCCTGCAAATGCCCTCCAGACAACGTTTCAAATGGGTTTTCAGTAAAATAGATGGAGTAACATGAAGTTTATGGGCAAAAGGAGCACCCTAATGCTAGAGCAAACCTGTAGGGGCACACTGAGAGCTGTGCGGTCTTTGCTTTGATAAAAGTAACGCCGGGTTTTACACAGAGAATTCCCAGTGGCTGTGCCCCAGCATTGCTGAGTAAAGAAAACTTGGATTGTCCAACTTGAGGAGGTTTTAACATTCCCTGAGCACGCTGCAGTGAGCTGGGGTTTGCTTTGCGTTCAGCACTCAGGTTAATCAAAAGTGTTTGGTTTTTTTCTCTCTGGGATTGTTTAGCTCACTTCTTGGTTCAGAAGGTCACTCCTCAAACAGATGGATCCAGTTCCAAAGTGAAAGTCAAGGTCAGAGTAAACATCCACGGCATCTTCAGTGTTTCAAGCGCATCCTTGGTGGAGGTTCACAAATCTGACGAGAACGAGGAGCCGATGGAGACGGATCAGCACGCGAAGGAGGAGGAGGTAACGGACTCCCTGCTCCCAGCTGCTCACAGTCCCCAGGAGGCACAGCTGGCCAAGGGCTCAGCCTTCTGTAAGGATTTACTAGCCATGCCCACAAATAAAATCTGATTGAGTACTCGCTGTAGTATGTTACACCAGTGACAGAGCTCTTGAAACCAGGACTAGAGGTACAGATCAAATTGTTAATGCTGGACCTGTGGCTTGCTGGCGGAAAGCCTGGGAGCTCATGATTTATTTCTTCAGTTTCCATTCTGTTTCTTTTGCCTAAAGAGCATTAGAGGTGTTAAGGGTCAGCCTAGGAGCTGAAGCAGTGACCTGCATTTGTTTAATGTGTGAAATTGGATCTCTCTGAATTTCAGAAGATGCAAGTAGACGAGGAGCAACAAAAGGCTGAAGAGCAGCAGCAAACCCAGCCTGAAAATAAGGCAGAGTCTGAAGAAATGGAGGTAACAGGAGAATCTGAGACTTTATTTTCATGAGATTCCTGAGAACATGAGGAGCGTGAGCACATCTGCTGCCTTTGTCCCAGTTCTGGAAACGGAACTTTTATTTCAGTGCACGGGTGGTGTATTGTGATTCAAGCTTTAGAAAGGACACAAATGGCACTGATAACTGCAGGCCTTTCAGGTGACCTGGTCCTGATAAAATGGGGGAACTCTCCTGTTCAGGGAAGAAATAATCATCTGGTTTTCAATACCCTGAACACTGGAACAGTGTTGTGCCATGAGCACTGTCCCCTGTGAATGCAGAGTGCCCGGGAAAGGTCAGGGGCTGCATTAACTATCCCAGGCTTCAGCAGCCGAGGTGTCAGAAGGGCAGGGAGCGCTCGGTGCTCTTGCTGAGGCACTAACTCGGTCTGTCCAGTGTGAACCTTGGCTGTTCCCCTTGCACTGACTGCTGATGGGTTCTTACTGTGAATATTTTTATGTGCTTTCAATGCAGACTTGTCAGGCTGACCCAAAGGACAAGAAAGTGGATCAGCCACCTCAGGCCAAGAAGGCCAAAGTGAAGACGACCACGGTGGACCTTCCCATCGAGAACCAGCTGGTGTGGCAGATAGGGAAGGACATGCTCAACCTGTTCATTGAGAACGAGGTAAACTCCTCCTTGCCCAAGCTAAAAACGTCCTGGTTTGTCTCCCGAAATGTTGTTGTTCATTAAACACGGTTAAGGATGGTGACGGAAAGGATTAAAAGGAATAGAACAAGCAGTTAGAACACTAAGGGGAACAACAGTGCCCTGGGGAGGCAGAACACATTCATTCCTCGTGGTCAGTGGAGCTGTAACTGTCAAAGGGCTGTCTGCAGGAGAACTCCAAAATAACTGCAGCTGAAAGGTGGAGGTGACCCCTCAGGGTGAATCTCAGCTGGAGCGAGGTTGTTCTGTGCTGTGTTGGACATCACGCCCAAACTGAAATGAGTTTTCAGTCATGGGCTGTTAGAACAGTTCTGTAAATCAGAGTTTTGCAAAATCCTGACCTGGTTTGAGCCTCTGCTAACAAGGTGTCCTGAAAAGAAATGTTAAACAATGAGCTTTGTAGCCAACTGATTTGGCTCCTTGTTCCCAGGGTAAGATGATAATGCAGGACAAGCTGGAAAAGGAGAGGAATGATGCCAAGAATGCGGTGGAGGAGTACGTGTATGAAATGAGAGACAAACTCTGCGGTGTTTACGAGAAGTTCGTCAGTGAGGATGTGAGTATTGCTGCTTGATTCTCCCGACACATTGTGCTACAACCAACAGCTGGCTTTAACAACTCTAGACCTGTACCATGTACTATGTTAACATAAATTACATATTCAGATTTCAGATTTGAAGAAATAATTGTAACCTTTCTGGCTCTGATGATAATCCCATAAATGTGGCCCAGGCAGAAGCAGCTGGTTCTCTCCTAAAACATTTGCAGCTGCCAAGTTTGTATCAGAACATGTTCTCAGACTAAGAGCATCTGCACAATCATTTTAGGGCAACCTGATCTATTTCGGCTCTTGGGGTGTAATGAATTCAACTCTGCTTCTGGGGATGAATCTCTCAGCTCCTGACTGCATCTCCGTTGCCTGTGATGGAGCTTTGCCAGCCAGGTGTCTGCAGAGCCCAAACTGGGACGTGCCAGGTGACATTTATGGCACCTTTGCTAAAGAAGTTTCCTTCTGTTCTCATGTAGTGACAATGAAAACGTGCAGGGCACAAAAAAGCCTTTAATGTGACAGAGTTGATCTGAACCGGTGGTTCTTCCTTGGGCCTGGAATCCACTACAAAGCTGTACAAAGAAGAATATTTTATTTCTTATTTTTCACTGAAATAAAGAGTTGCAGACAGAGTTCTTTACGTTCTAAAAATACAACACTTCCAGAAAGGTTCCAAGTTGCATTTGATGCCATCTGCCACCTAGTACCTGCTGTCACCTGCCTGTTGTGTGTGTTGCTGCAGGATCGGAACAGCTTCACGCTGAAGCTGGAAGACACGGAAATTTGGCTTTATGAAGACGGCGAAGACCAGCCCAAACAAATATACATCGATAAACTGACAGAACTGAAGGTGAGCGGGTCTTACATCCCATGGGAATTTGCTGAAGCTGGAGAGCTTTGTTCCAGTGAGGAGCTGGTTCTGAGGTAACGAACTGCCTGCTCTGGGGTTTGTGAGGAGCAGATCTCCAGCAGAGCTGTGCCAGCTGGGCTGAGGGAAGAGTCAGAGTTCCGGGGAGTTCAGGGAGGTTGATGTGTCCTGTCAGACCCTGAGGATCCCTCAGTGCTGCTCCATGAATTTTGATCCTGTTGTGCTTTGTTTCAGACTCTGGGTCAGCCTATTCAGGCGAGATTCCAAGAATCAGAGGAAAGACCAAAAGCGTTCGAGGACTTGGGGAAGCAAATCCAGCAGTACATGAAGGCTGTTCATGCATTCAAAGCAAAGGTATTTCCATACTTGATTTCTGGCAAATGCAAGGAAATGGTACAAATGTTTTTTGAATTTTAGGCAATCTGCTTCAGACAGAAATCTGGTGCAACCTGCCAGTGAGCTTGTGATGTTTAATAGGTTTTCAGAAGTGGATTTTGTGCCGTGCATGTCTCTTTTTAACCAGGTGTTGATTTCCTCATGGAGGCAAAATGCCAGCAGCAGAGCAGCAGGTCTCCAGTTTCAGAGCTGTGCATGATCAGCTCGGTTGATTTGTTAACCACAACAGCTCCTGGCTAAATGCTCTTTGGTGTTTTGAAGAAATCAGGGCGCAGTTTGTGCTCCAGCACTGACACAGCTGCTCCTGTTTGGGTTGCAGGATGAGCTGTACGAGCATCTCGATGAAGCGGACGTGGCAAAGGTGGAGAAGAGCGCCAACGAAGCCATGGAGTGGATGAACAACAACCTCAACCTTCAGAACAAGAGGAGTCTCACCTTGGACCCGGTTATAAAAGCAAAAGAAATACAGGCTAAAGCAAAAGTAAGATTTTCTACATAATTTGCTGTATTTCCATGAATTTTTGGTTTTATTGCTCTGAGGTGAGAAATCTCAAAAGCACCAGGGAACCTCAGCCCTCAACTGGAGGTGGTTTCAAAAGTTAAAGTTCAACTGTGGGATACAAAACCATTGCTCAGGGTGTGTTATTCCGTGTTTTCTAGGAACTGGCAGGCATTTGTAACCCCATAGTGAACAAACCCAAGCCCAAGGTGGAGCTGCCGAAGGAGGAGCAGAAGCCGACGGAACCCAACGGACCATTGGACGGGCAGGGAGACGCCGGGAGCGGGAGCCAGCCCCCCGAGCAGGGCTCTGCCCCCACAGCCACCGACAAGAAGCTTCCGGAGATGGACATTGACTGAATTTCAGCACTTGTTTATATTATTGCAAACTCCAATAAAGCTTTAAGTTGTCAACTTTGTATGTTCTGAATACAGACTGAAGCAAGTGAATCCCGCAGCGCTCTTGGTAACTCTCGGAGAGGTTTGGGCAGGGCAGCAGGTCAGGACGCGGCGGTGGCGAAGGACTCGCTCAGCTCAGCAGTGTTTGCCTTTATTGATTGTATTTAGAAGTTTTGGTAGCCTAACTAGACTCTAGGAGCAGCCATAAGCTGCTTCCCCATTTTTAATGTCCAGGCTGCGTCGGTGCTCCCTCGCAGGAGGGTGACAGCAGCATCCGGAGTCTGATGTGCCCCCCGCTCTTCCCTTTCCCTGCGGATCCGGCACTGGCGCCGCAGGGAGGGCAGGGGCGAGCCAGGGCAGAGTCTTCCATCGCCCCTGGTTTGGTTTCGTGCCTGCTCAGGCCTCACTCTGATTTGCACTGGAACAGTTGATGGTTACAGGAGGTTTGCAGAGCAGGGGGTGGCTCATCAGCACCTTTATTCCTTAGCCCAGCCTGCAGATCAGACTCGGAATGTGCTCCTGGACATGGGAGTGGGTTTCTCACAAACTCCCCGGCTGATTAGGCCCTGTAAACTCTTTGTCTCTAGTTCAATTAGCTGCTTGTAGGAAGAGTGACTCTTTGTATTTCAGCTGCCTATGCTGATAGTTGATTCTGACTTGTTCCTAACTTTTCCTGGCAGGGGTATGCTTGCTTCCACGAGGCCTTCATTTGGAATGCTTGGTTTTTTTGTTTTGGTTTCTTTTTTTCCAGGAAAACCAAGAACTGACGGATATGTTGGTTTGTTTTGTTTTGGGGTTTTGTTTTGGGTTTGTTTTTTTTTTTTCTATGAGCTTTATACAATGATTTGCTTCTAGTACTGATTGTCATTAAACTTGCAAAAATTAATTTGTATGTGTTAAAACCCAAAGCTGAAAAAAACCCACCCATTCAGATATTGCAAGAAATAAATGCACTGGATTCTACTGGAGCGCCGGCTGCCGCTGTTGATTCCGATGGAGACAGAGCGGTGTGGGGTGGAGGGCAGCGTTGTGTGTGTAGTGTGCGGGGTGTGGTGGGTGTGAGTTCAGCCTCGCTGTCACGAATCACAACCGCGGAATGGCCTGGAAGGGACCCCCAGGGATCCCAGAACACGAACACCCCAGCGCTCCCACTGTGCCCCTTCCCTGGGGCAGTTCAGTGTCCGAGCAGCGCTGCTCGAGCCGGGGGCTCGGTGCCCGCTCGGTCCCTGCCGGGGGCGGACAGG